>JBAMJV010000013.1:0-133206 GCA_037951105.1 Echinarachnius parma
CGTCTACTAAATATCTTCCTTTTCAATCATTTATGATTATTCTTTGCAACTCTTTTTTTCAGCAGGTTCAGGATATCTGATTCGCCATCATTCATTCATTGTGAAATTAACTTACTTTCCCATCCAGTTTTCAGGTTGTTCTAGTCTCTAGACTAGAGTTAGTCTTTGGGCCGACATGGCCGAAGAGTTGCATCGCATCAATGGCAGTTTAGTACTACACAGGAATTTGAATGATTTGTTGACTTGTATTGTTAATACACTTTAAACTAGACATGAATTGAATTCGAAATTAAATGTTGACACATACATATGCTGACCTAAAATCAGTAAAAAAAACAAACAAACTATGGGGTGCTCACAGCGATTTTGCCCCATACAAACTATTAGATAACGGAAAATACAGTTCTACTTCTAGGGTTCAGGGGTAGTTCAGTTTTGGTTTAGAACTTTAGAAGGTGCTTCAAGAAATAAATTTTTTTGTGAGGTAATACCGTAATGAAAAACAAAGTTTACAATTTGAAAAAGCACACAATTTTAAAGACAAAAACAAATTTGTTTGATCAAAATCGGTTCAGATACAGCTAAAATATACATAAATATATCTGCTTAGAATAAATGTTGGGGACCACAAACATTTATAAATCCTACACATTTCTGAAAATATGTACCAAAATGTTTTTATCTTTGTTTAAATAAATACAAAAATGGTTGAAAACTTGGAAGTGTCTGAAGGGCGCCTTCTTGTGTTAACAGCTGCTTTTTTTAGTCCTGTACTGTAACTTAGCTGTTTATTTTTATGTTTTTCTACCATTCAAGCATCACTGAATTTATTGAATTATAACTTTTAGTTTTTAATGATAACTTATAAGTTTTAGTAACTAAAATTATGTTTGACTAGAAGTAGAACTGTACTATCCCTTATGCCATAATTTGCAATTAGGAACCTCTGAAAATGCCATAATTTACATTAGGAACCTCTGAAAATCATAACAAGCCCCATGTTATTATCATAAAGCTTGGTGCACCTATATGGTTGCCCGCGGCTAGTTTGCTAGTTGAGAATGTGTACAAGATATTTGTGCAGGTTTGAACTGACCAAATGACCAGGGATAATAATAAGCGCTTAGAGGCTGTTCTGCATTAGGCGCTATACAAATACGATCTATTATTATTATTATAAAATTCAGTGTAATACCATTTTCAGATGATCATACACAAACATTGCTCAGTAGTCATTAAAGTTCTGAAGCAGTGTACCATACAGGAATTAAGCCTCCCCCCCCAAAAAAAAATAACCCCACAAAAATATATGAAGGGCAATTCCATTAATACGTCAACCAGTACTATGACAACATTTCAAAATAATCATATTGGTCCAAATAATACATTAAATTGAGACCCCTCAACCAAGGCATACTGAAGTTGCTGATTTATCTCAGCTGTAATGTACCAATTCATTTCTTAATGTATTTTAATTAAAAATGGATTGTAATAATTCATTGACCATGATAGATCCGTAAACAGACAATGTACGTACAGTATGTTACTACATGAATCCATTACCACACATAAATTGAAAATGTATGCACATACTCTCTAAATAACGGTTTGTTGCTAATTATTTCATGACTGCTTTGGTCATATAATGTATGTAAGTCCGACGCAGAAAAACACTTGATTTTTAATTTCACAAAAAGTAAAAGAACACGATAAAGGGCAGGATGTCAATGCAAAGCAAGTTTCAGTCCCTCTACATTTTGGGAGTACAACATTTTCTATTTTATTATCCAGAATAAAATTGAACACCATCACCATGGGTTTTGTGGACGTGGTGTGGCAAGATTGGTAGAGCGCGCGCTTTCCGATCTCGAGATCTCGAGATCTCGAGATCCCGAGTTCGAACCCAGCCCACTCCGTTTGACAATTAATCCACATTGCTGCTCTCTACCCAGGAGTATAAATGGGTACTTGGTCGGGTGTTCATTAGCCTTCAGCGCCCGGTGGGCAGCTGGGCTAGCATGCTCCCCAGGGAGTTGAGACAGGGCGCAAGATAATTGTGCGGGTTTGACCTGTACCTGATGACGCTAATGCACCGAGAAACATTGTATTAAGCGCTATATAAATGTAATATGTTATTATTATTATTATTATATTATTGAGCATTGCTATCCAAGTTATTATAACAATGTTAATTGTGCACCTGCTACAGGATGTAGGAAGGATGGTATTTTATGAACTAGCCAGATGTTTGCAAAATTTGACATGCATTTTGTAGAATAATAGCTAGAAAAATAGTGTAAATCATTTGATATTGTATTTTATAGAAATAAATGTTCACTGGATTTTGAAGGTAACAAAAACCTTGGCAATAATAATTAAAAAGAATCCTTTAGCAGCCAAACTGTTTGTTCATTGAATGCGAGATATGAATAGGCAAGTAGACAAGTCAGACCAATCCAGGTCACTAAAGTGTACGATTTGGTCTACATGTTCATGACTGGATGTATGCATGCAAGGTTGTGTTAAAAATTTAAAAAAAGCATCCTTTAAGTTCAGCCAAACTCTCTGCTTATTGAATGTGTGATATGAACGAGCAAATGGACAGGCCAGGCCAAGCTAGGCCACTAGAGTGTACAATTACACCTACATGACTGCATGTATGCATGCAAGGTTGTGATGAGGTCATTAGATGGCAGGGAGGGCTCCCCAGCAGTTGAGCTATGAATCATACCTAGAAATCACATCTTCCTGTCACTGGCTCACTGCTAATAGGGGAAATAGTAAACAAAAGAACAAAATGGGGAGAGGGATGGATGGATGGAAAGTGTAAATATTGCATTATGTAGTGCACTGCATGCTTTGCTTGTTTTGTGATGCAGTGTTTTGGAGAGAGATGTGTGTGTCATGTATTGGGGAGGGGGTAGAAGAGAGTCTAGGTATTGTTTGGGGAGGGGGCGAAATGCATCATATTTCACATGCCAGGCTACTTAGTACTCTAGTGGAAGGAGGGGGGGGGGGGGGGGGGGAGGTGTGGAGAAAAGAGAAGGGGTAGTCGGTGAAGAGAGTTGGATGAGCTATACACTGATACTTTTAAAGTAAAACAAATGTGGAGAGAGAAGAGATGAGGGAAAAGAGAGGACAGCTTAATTACAAGGGGTTGATTTATTACACATGCCTCAATGCCAGGCTCTCATAAAGTAGGAGGTAGTGGGGTGGGGGGGGGGGGGGGGATAAGCCATAAAGTAATTATTCAGAAGATGGAGAAAGAAGAGAGGGCAAGGAGGACAGCTGAATTACAAGGGGTTGATCTAGTGCACATGCCTCAATGACAGGCTCTCATTACTGGGTAGTTGTGGAGGGTGGGTGGGGGGGGGGGGGGGGGGGGGGGGGTGGTAAAGAGATGGAAGTGCAATGGGATGAGCCATACACTAATAGAATACATAATAATTGTAATATGCCTAGATGTACAGTAAGTGGGGATCGTGGGGGTTGGGCTGAGGGGGGGGGGGGGGGTGGGGTGAAGAGAGGGAGTGGAGTGGGACGGGCCATACACTAATAGTTATACAGAAGATGGAGAAAGAAGAGAGTAGGGCAAAGAGATGACGGCTTAATTGCAAGGTTTGATTTGTAGTACCGTAAAACTCCGTGTATAAGGCGCACCCGTGTATAAGGCGCACCCCCAACTTTCTAAAATTTTTTTTTTTTTTTTTTTTTTTTTTTTTTTTTTTTTTTTTTTTTTTACAAAACTTCTGCTCATGAATATTCATGTTTTCATTAGATAGCAATGCTCATTAAATATGCAAAATGCAAAATTCATTAATAACTGTTTTTTAATGAGAAAAATGTATGACCGCTGGTTAGAAAATTGAATATTAAATGAATGCTGCTACTCATGAACATTGAATAATCAATTAGTTGCAGTGTAACTGCTTACAAAACTTGTATTTTGTTTTACTAACCACTATCATTTGTATGTAGGAAAAAGGTATATGTTGATAAATGTTCCCCTCACATCAAGCTCTTGTCATACCTTATAGACCAGTGTAATACACATTGAACATGACTACAGGGTGACCAAAAAAAAAAAAAAAAAAAAAAAAATCGTAATTTTTTTTTTTTTTTTTTTTTTTTGCTGTACCTGTGTATAAGGCGCACCCCCGACTTTGAAATTTTTTCCGACGGAAAAAAGTGCGCCTTATACACGGAGTTTTACGGTATGCCTTGATGCCATTCTATCGTTAATAGGGAGTGTAGGGCTGAGGGGGGGGGGGGGGGTAGAGAGGGGAGTTGAGTGGGACAAGCCATACACTTATAGTATGAGGTGAGGAAAGAAGAGAGCAGGGCAAAGAGAGGACAGCTTAATTACAAGGGGTTGATCTAGTGCACATGCCTTGACGATGATGCACTTGGAGATTTTAATTCACTTAGAGCACGTCCACACTATCAAATCACTGTGTCTGCATTCTGCGTTTAGGTACAGATGTTAGCTATGAACTACCTCCCATATTCTCTTTATTTAAGAGACAAATTTGTTAAAATTGTGTCTGCAAGGAACAGTATATTATTCATTCAATTATTTTGTTTCTTTGTAGACCGTTTGGGTAGGTAAAACCCTGATTTGTCTCCTGTGTTTTAAAAGAAACCGGAATCTGATGGCACCAAGAAAAAAAGGCATTGACTAAATTATGTTTTGTATGGTTGCCTATTCGGGCAAGTACAATTTTGATAAATTAGTTTTTGGTGGCCCGAAGCTACTTTGTAGTGGCCCTGGGCCAGTGGGCCAGTGATTATTTTGAGCCATGTTGTACATTGTACATGTACACATCACTGCTAGTAAGCATTCACAAGAACATGTAGATTTTGTGTAATATGTCCACAGAAGTGCACATATTGACTCGGTCGCATGACTCGGACACAGTGTTACTGTCCGTTAGATTTGTAGGTTATGTAATGTAGGTTATTTAAATAAAACCTTTCATATGGTCCTTTACATGTAGTTTCGGACCCTTGCCTACGGGAACCGGGTGGGCTATGTACAAAGTCTATGGGTATTTTAGAATCTCAAAGGGAACAGGTTTTCAACTTGAACTACATGTACATGTATCAGTGCTTAGTACATTGAAATTTAGAGCAGTAATCTTTTATTCACATGATATGGCTGTTTGTTTAAATACAGACCCACAATACAAAGTACAACATTTGTGCTAGTAATGTATAGTAATTATGTTGTAAAAGGACCCTAATCATGCTTGCATTATGTACACAGTAGAATTTAGATAATTTGTAAGTTGTAACCATGTGAACCTAACCAGGCTCCCCTGCCCCGGATCTAGGCAAGTCAGTGCTCGGCTGCTTGTACACAGTTGGTTAGTTGACCGCATATGATACGACCAGGAAATACCTATAGTCACTTAGACGGCAACAACATCGCTGGGGTGCCATATGCTAGCCAGTTCTTATAGCCCATCGTATGATTTGATTTTGTCATCTGTGCCTTGGCTACGTGCACATGAGGGCTGTTTAAAGGGAAAGTTGAGTTTTGGTAGAGAGGGCGCTAGACTACTTAATTGGTTTGTGAGGTAATGAAAAACTGAGTGTAAAATTTGAAAGAGCATAATATTTAAACAATAAAATCATCTTTGTTTGATCAAAATCGGTTCAGAAACGGCTGAAATATCCATAAATATAACAATTTGTAATAAACCCGGGGCCCCGGGTTTATTAAAGAATTTTGAACCAGCCGTTAAAAATTCAAAAAAATGCTTCCTCTTTTCAAAAAGTTACAAAATAGGTATTTAAATAGTTGTTGGTTATTTCTCTATCTAATCACTATTTCAACAAAGCATCACATGCACAATATTTTATTCAAAATGGTTGAAACCGATGAGTGTTTAGAGAGCGCCCTCTTACGTTTTAACGGCTCTTTTTGAATGATAACATGATCTTTACTACGTCATTTGTAATTTTGTGTTCCTTTCTAGTTATAACTACATGTATTAGTTTGTAATGTAATGATGCAGGTTTTGGTTACTAAAATTCAGTTTCACTAAAACTGTACTCTCCTTACCAGAACTCAACTATCCCTTTAAGGTTGGAGACGGTGTTTGAAGACATTTTGATGTTTGTTACGTATGAAGAAGTATGTACAGTCAAAGCTTTCTTAGCAGCCACCTGTAATGGCTGTATAGCAGCCAACTTGCCTTTACAGTTTACAAAATGTAGTAGCCACCAAAAGTGATCACATGCAGAGAAAAATAATATTATCGAACCTGTCTATAGATAGAGGTCATCTGTCTACAGACAGTGGCAGCTTTTCTTGTTTTCCTTGGATGGTCAATACTAATTATGCGTGGTTTGAACTGTACCTGATTACAAGGGATACTAATAATGATGCAAGTGGACTTTATTAGGAACATTTTATATATTGACTGATTGATTGATTGAACAAAATTGTATCCAAGACAAACACATCATGAAAATACACATAAAATATGAAAAGATAACATTCTTATCTGAAGTTATCTTTATATTATTTGGCACTGTTAGTGGTACACCGAGTACTTCTGCTTCCAATTTCAGTGTTGTCATAGAAAAGTTGTATATATTAAACAGGATATTTCATGTGATTGGATATCCTTCATTAGTCATATTTAATGTACATTTACAAGCTATTTTGCGTAAAATGTATGTCGGTTTAGTATTAGAACATGCTCTTTTTTATCATCCATCACTCTCAATCCATCAAAACAACTCCTGATGTACGATGTACGCACTGTCTCCCTATACTGCTTTGCGCATAAAAGACGCCTTATCTTTGTGTAGATATGCTCGTAAAAAGACAAATTCTTCAGGTGCCATGCAAAAGCCCATTTTATTTGCAGGTCAATAGCGAAGCTTCTGCTCAAATAACAGTGTCACAAATAAAAAAGGAATTGAATAAATAGCAGTTAGCCAAGCATGGAGTCATGGACTTTGACATATTTGTAAACAATCATTTCCATGCAGTTGATGTTATGTGCACAGGCTTTATAAAAGGTTTGAATACTACATGAAGCATATTTGTATTATCATGGTAATAAACATAAATGTTTACAACCTAGTACCAGTTGTACTACAGTAGTAGGTAGCGATTGCATAGTTGCATTCATTGTGCATTGATGCATGTATTTACTTGCATTTTGGGACATTGTATACGTATCTGTAATTCTGTATTTCCAATACGTCCTCTGCAGTAAATCCCAATCGTGGGATTATTGTTCGATAATTGTTCCGCGTCGCAGAGTGGCGCTTGGCCACTAGTAATATTTATGAAATTGATAAACACCCTTATAAGCATGGACGAAATGACAATTCTTGTGGATGTTCAACAAAACATTCTTGTATTTCAATATTTCACGTATTTTAGCATAATGAAACAAATTTACATTCATTCAGTTGAAAATTATTTATGTCTACAAAGATTGCATCTTGCCTGAATACTTTTAGCTTTATTTAAGGCTTACTATTTATGAACAAACTTATTCAATTTTCGTTCTGTATCCGTTTAATTTTTTTCCTGTCAGTAATGTAGGCATAATGTGCTAATCCACTTACATGTACAGCTATTGGCCCCTGGTGTTGTCACTGTCTTCAGTGACCAATTGTTTATTACCAATAGGAATAATAGGTCTTTTGTATACAGCTGGTCATTTACAAAAAGGATTGCGGTTTAATGGAAACGGACGATGTATTGAATTTTATTGATTCATTTTGACAGTTATCGGGGAAGGCTGGATGGGTAAACACACGAGATACCCGGACTGGATTTACATTGCAAGCTGTACAGAATCTTCATTATTATTCCAATCTACTAAAAATGAAAAGTTTGTACCGTATACAGGGCTCGACAGTCCACCCACACTAAACCCTTTTTGTCAGTGGCCCGGTCGGGCCAGTGAAATAAATTCTTCACCTTTCCCTGAAAATGTTATTTCATGAATAAACTTTTACTATGCAAAATATCACTCTTTCCTGATCAAACCTGTGATTTAAAGATGCAGCATGACATGGAAGAAAACAAGATTTTTCTAATTTGGCAATGTCGGGTTGAAAATCTGCTTGCCCGATTGGGTCACCAAAATATGACTTTTGTACATTTTTGCTGGCCCGAGGTGCATTTCACTGACCCCAGGGGCCAGTGGGCCAGTGCGAGTGTCGAGCCCTGTCGAGTATACATTAAATGTATACAATGTAGAATAGTATTGTACCATGGAAGTAGGAGTTCCTACTTCCATGATTGTACCAATCTAAACAAAATGAAAATTTTGTACAGTGTAGATAGTAGATTAAAATTCACCTGTGCGTGCCATTTGTATCAATTAAGGGGCAAGAAACCACAGTAATTGATTCTATGTTCTGTTACTGAATGTCTTCATCGATCGAAAGTGATCTTAAGTGTAATGTAGTCTAATTAGAAGGGGAACAAAGAGAGGTATGATTTCTATGAACATTTACTGTAGGCATAGCCAGTATTGCCTAAGTACTATCTGAAGTTATTGTTTATAGTCCTACCATGGAGGGTCCATGGTCCAGCGAAAAAGTTAATATTTTTATTTTGGGGGCTCCTTTTCGGGGGCTACTTTTCCAACTTTCGGGGGCTACTTTTATCATCTCGGGGGCTACAAATTTCCGGGCTCTTTTTTCGAATTTCAGGGGCTACTATTAAGCTCTTAATGCTGTAAGTGATCATCTTATTTCATTTGATCACGATCCAAACAGAAAATCAAAAAAAAAATCCCCAAAATCCAAACCCCAAAAACAAATTTTTGTTTTCTTTTTTTTTCAGGGGCTACTTTTTTTTTTCGGGGGCTCTTTTGGGCATTTCGGTGCGAATTCGCCCGCCGCCCCCGTGTATTTTTTTCGCTGCCATGGTCATACCATGCATAAGCACATGTACATATGTGCATGCACACATACACACACACAAACAAACAAATCCATTACAAAACCAGACAGTTACAGGAATCAATTATTGATAATTCATGACACTGACTGTAAACCTGATATTATTTTATTTTCAGCTTTTACAACCCCCTATAGACCGCGGGCCGAACAGTGGAAATTGCCTTATTTCTTGACTTTCATGCTTCACATCTGATATCTACCTGAATTTGGGCATGGGGGTAGTGAAAAAATCACTGAACACGAATTCAAATGTCGTCAAGCTCAAAAGATGCACATTTTTTCAAAAAGTGGAAAAAACTTGAAACAATTTTTTACAACACTCTCTGAAAAATAATCCAATCCCAGTGCATCTCTCATTAAAACGTAACGCTGCCCCATAAGCTAGAGTCAATCAGATCGCTTGTTTTATCGTTGTGCTAAAAGTTTATTTTGATGCGATGTGATGACACAAACTTTATCTGGATTTTGTTGTATACATGGAATCTCAACTCACAGTAAATTAATTTGTTTAGACGAATTAATTCTAAAGAGATAAGGAATGAGTACCACTTTGAAAAATTACCAAAAACACATTTGAAGTTGATAAATAATTTTACAAAAAGAGACCGATACGCCACTAGCATTTCGGCTAACGAGGATCATCAGGCTATTGTCGCCTGAGCTCCGGGGCACTGGTCGGCTACGAAAGGTGGCAGGGAGGCATAATGCAATCGCCATGAGCATGAATCTGGGAGGTAGTCCTTTCTTCAGTTTACCCCAAATGTAGAAAATAAGACAGAAAAAAGGCTTTCCTCCCATATTTATGCTGATGACGTTTGTGTTGTGCCTACCTGGTGCCTCTTTTCGTAGCCGACCAGTGCCCCGGAGACCCGGCGGGAGGAGCCTGTTGACGTTACGTACATCATATAATTTAGCGCAACGATAAAACAAGCAATCTGATTGGCTCTTGCTAACGGGATCGCGTTACGTTCCAATGAAAGATGCACTGGGATTGGATACATTTCCAGAGAGTGTTGTAATTTTTGTCAAGTTTTTTCCACTTTTTGAAAAAATGTGCAACTTTTGAGCTTGACGAGTTTTGGAATGTATATTATATTATAATATTTATGTACAACATATGTAAAAATAAGATACATGTAGATATGGGAAGTGAAGCATGAAACAAATGAATTTCGACCCTGCCCGCGGTCTACTAGGTTAAAAAACAAAAAAAACAAACATGATTTGCCAGTTGACAGATACATGCTTCAATCTGTTTGGATTATTGACCACAGAAACCAGAAAGCATTTTTGGACACGCCCCCAAGTACTTCCTGTTTCATTCACAAATACCTCAAGTAGTATCAGGTGACTGGTATCCGATGACTGGTGTTACTCCATAGTCTAATTGATCTCAATAGTCTAATTGCTCGTACGATTAATCGTATGACCAATTAATAATTGATCGTACGATCGATCGATCAATCGTACGATTAATCATGAATCTTTATGTTACGGGGGCCCAGGTGTTACTCCATACTCAAGTGCCAAGCCAGTTATTAATAATAATAATGGTGGCTATTTATATAGCGCACGTGTCTTTCGATGCTCGCGGCGCATACCGGGCCAGATACCAACAAAACCACAAGTATTGATTTGACGGACAGTAATCGTTTGTACATGGTGGTGTTCTGTCAGTTACATCCTTCTTAACTGATTTACAAATGTGTCAGTAAAACAAGTTATGTTTCCCATTATTCAAAATGATAATTAAATGTAATGGGAAAAAATATTAATTGAGTTCTTTGTCCCATTATTCAAAATAATGATAATTTATGGGAAAATATAATAATGAAACTTTTGAAATTGAATGTGTAATAGCACCTACATGTAATAAGGTTCATCATGTGTAACTAATGCCAAGCCAGATACCAATAAAACCACAACTAGTGTTGATTTGCCTGACAGTTTGTATACATGTATGGTATTTAGGTTGTTCTGTCATCTACATCCCATTGGTTATAGCGCTATATACATGTAAATAACAGATATTGTTATTTATTATTATAAAACAAAATCTGTTGAAATCCTGTTATTCAAAATGATGCCGTGCATTTCCTTCATATATTTAATTTCGGCATTGAACCCACAACTCATGTATTGAAGGACGAATGCCTGACCAATATTACCATAACACTCCCACTACTACTGATTCTTGTTTTATTCATGAACACCTCGACCCACATTATCAGCTGTTAACCCCTTCAGAGAATGCACATGTGTTCAGTGGGTTTTAAAGGGACATACTAACATTGTCCAAATCCTCAAAATACAATTGGAATTCTAGCGGTTCCCTCATACCTTGTTGTATTCGTATTAACAATAAAATCATGGGACAGGTTTCGGTTTTTCAAATTTCCCTTTGGATATTTACGATTGTGTTCACATGTTCAATAATCCAACGGATCGCGAAAACCGTTTACAAAGTGAGTTCAATGAGTTTGTGAACATCACTTTGCATTTTTGCTCATTACTCGGCCATATAACGTCCATTTGACTTGACAATTTCACACAATACCCTGTGGACATCAGATAATATACATTGTATCAACCATTCATCACTTTTTGCACATGTCAACAAAGTTACTAGATCCCTTTAAATCTCTACTCAACACCAGTTACCAGACCAGATTTAACCCCAAACCACAAGCGCTGATATGAGTGACAGTTTGTACATGGTCATGTGTCATTAACTCGCCTCCAAATAGGGTGGCGCCGTTACATTTTGAGTTTTTTTGCTACCATTTTCTTAATTTTTTTCAAAACCTGAAAACCTTTCTTAACAAATTTGGTATTATTTTAAAGAGCTTTCAGAATGCTATCTATCTGCAAAGTTCAAAAGGTATACCTCTACCCAAAGTGGAGATACAGCTATTTGAAGGTTGGAGCAAGAGGGTGGCACAGGAAGCGGCGCCCCTGTACAAAGTCTATGGGAAAATGCATCTCGAAGTGCAATTTTTCTTAAAATGTTAATAACTTTGTAAAAACTAGATGTATAGCAATGATGTTGGTATCAAATGAAAGCTAAAACATTGCACTTTAATGTCAAATGATTGTAAAGTGTTTTGGGGAAATCAATTTTTTATTAGATCAACACAAACATAGAAAATTGGGGGTTTCCTGTACAGATTCTATGGGGGCACAATCTTGACCAATACATTTTGTGAATTCTTGGTAAAAACGTTA
Source organism: Echinarachnius parma (assembly GCA_037951105.1). Classification (NCBI taxonomy): domain Eukaryota; kingdom Metazoa; phylum Echinodermata; class Echinoidea; order Clypeasteroida; family Echinarachniidae; genus Echinarachnius; species Echinarachnius parma. Next base: position 12,169 of record JBAMJV010000013.1, read on the forward strand.
ATATCTTCAAAAAGAAACTACAAATTTGGTATCAAATTAAAGCTTACTTATCAAACTGTATTATGGCTCATCATATTTAGGCTTTACTCTATGTTCCATTCATCTAGTGACTCTAGCTACTTGAATACTATGAATGCAAAATAATAATTGACCCCATACAGTATTATATTGCTGTAAAGGTCAAAGTCTGCTCTGCATGAAAACATCATTTCTTTTCTAGAGCTACTTTAGAAAAAGTTATCAGGAAAATATTGACCTCTAAAACTTTAAACAAAATTTCATGTTTTGGTTAATATTAACAATTAACTGTATACCTAGTGTTATTACTGAGTGCATATTTGGGTTCCTTTGGAAATTTCCTTTCAGAAAATGTATAGTTTTGATAGGGTAGGGGGACTGCCTCAGAAAATATTTGCTCTCAACTGTAACATTGTCCCGCAGAAGCCCAAAACGGCATTTAACGCACAAGGAGGCGACCTCACGACGCATGACCACAGTACATGTATGTTTTCAACTTGTCAGGCACTAATATTGACATGTTCTCACACCTCATTGCTTTACTTTAGGATCCATGCCTTACAGCAATCTGGTTTATTATACATGTTTGTAATGAACTATTTAGGAATTTTAAAACCTGTACTAGTTACATGTACAGTTGGTAATCTTAAAACATTTAGGATATAAATGGTCATGCGTCATGAGGTCGCCTCCTTTTGCGTTACATGCCATTTTGGGCTTCTGCGGGACAATGTTACAGTTGGGAGCAAATATTTTCTGAGGAAGACCCCCTACCCTATCAAAAGTATACATTTTCTGAAAGGAAATTTCCCAAGGAACCCAAATATGCACTCAGAAATAACACTAGGTGTACAGTTAATTGTTCATATTAACCAAAACATGAAATTTTGTTTACAGTTTTAGAGGTCAATATTTTCCTGATAACTTTTTCTAAAGTAGCTCTAGACAAGAAATTATAATGTTTTCATGCAGAGCAGACTTAGACTTTTACAGCAATATAATATTGTATGGGGTAAATTATTATTTTGCAGGAGTTTTTTTCATTCATACTTAATGAATTTTTGTTGTTGAAATAATCAATAATTTTCACTAAGTAGGAGTCACTAGATGAATGGAATATAGAGTAATGCCTGAATATGATGAGCCATAATACAGTTTGATAAGTAAGCTTTAATTTGATACCAAATTTATAGTCTTAAACCTTTTCTTTTTGAAGATATTAACGTTTTTACCAAGCATTCACAAAATGTACCGGTCAAGATTGTGCCCGCATAGAGTCTGTACAGGAAACCCCCAATTTTCTATGTTTTTGTTGATTTAATACAAATTTGATGTGGCAAAAACACTTTTCAATCATTTGACATTAAAGTTCAATGTTTTAGCTTTCATTTGATACCAACATTGTTGCTATAGGGCAATTCCAAGGTAACAGCGTGACGGTCGGAGGGTGTTTCTCACGATGAAAGTCTAAATAACTCACAAAATAAAAATGTCCAGAACCAAATTTTGATATGCATCTGTTACCACTATCCTACCAATTATTTACAATAGGAAAGAAAATCAAAATTCCCACTAAATTATGAATTATGAATATCAATATCTGCGGTAACAGCGTGACGGCAAAAAGACATGGGTTTCTTACATGGTAAGAAACTAAGCAAACTCTGTGAACTACAGGAACATTTTGCAATTTTGTCACATTGATTCTTTGTATTAGACATCAAGCTAGAACATCCAAATAAAAATGTAGAAAAAAAAAAAATGTTCATAGTAAATATGATATCATAAACGTATCTGTGCACGGTAACAGCGTGACGGTAACAGCGTGACCTCTGAATTGTACATGTTATATATATGGGAGATATTGATGAGATGAATAAGATTATATAATTTTGATGTAGTCATCCAGAATCTATACAGAACTAGATGAATGGGTAATATAACCCAGATGCTATGAATGGTGGTTCGCATGACACAAATTTGCAGCCTAGCGCCCTCTATTGATCAAAAATGTTTTTGGACATAACTGAAATTCTTATCTTTTTCAGAATTTAGTTTGAGGAACCATCAAATATCAAAACCAAAATACAAACTTAATTGCAACAATGAAATATTAGACCTTTGACATCTGACCTTTGACCTTATTTCTCAAATTAGCACACATTATGTTTAATTTTATGTGGCACAGTGCATATCTACAAGTGATTTGTTTCATGTAACATGATTCCAATGTCAGCAAGTTTTTGTGTTTGAATTGGTAATTATCCGAGTGACCTTTGACCTGTGCTCCAAACATTTTCATAGAATTTTCTTTTATCTACAGTACCCTTTCTAACATTAATTCTGGCATTTTTTTGTGAGATAAAAAATTAACTACAATAATTTGACCTGTTGACCTTTGACCCCATGACCAAATTCTATAATCAGGTCATCTACTTCACTGAATGCATACCAGTATTAATTATCATGTCATCCTTCAAGGATTCTTGAAATATCTTGAGAATAATTATTTATTGCATATTAATTAGCTGTGACCTTTGACCTTTGACCTCATGGCCCCAAAATGTATCAGATAATCCATACCTCTGAATACATGTCTTGTACAAAGTTTGAACAGAATCCATCCAACGATTCTTGAGATATTGCAAAAAAAAAGTAGGTTGCGTCACGCTGTTACCCAAAAAGTAACAGCGTGACCAAATTGATATTGCTTAGATTAATTAGTCGTAAAAGATAATGCTGCTATTTAGCATCCATAATATAGCCCTATGGACGAATGAAGAAGAAACAAAAAATAATTTCATTCCCATTCATATTTTTCCAGAAATATTAAAAATACCTGTTTTTAGGGTAACAGCGTGACATATAGATGACTATAAATGAAACAGTCACTGAAGCAGAACAAAGAGCGAAAATGCCGAAATAGATATTTATCTGATAAACTGAAGTAATGTTCTTACCAACACTGAAAGAAAATTTTATGAAAACCTATTTTTGCAGCTCTTTTAAGCTTAATATTTACAAGTGTATTTTGTGAAAATAATTGAAAATTAATTTATGCTAATTAATTCCTATGAAATAATAGTTTACGCAAAAAAAAATTTTGAACAAAATGCATTTCTGAATAGTTTAATCTTTAAGCTTTAATTTGATACCAAATATGTTATGATTCGACGAATTTGAAAAATGGGTGCTTATGTCAATGTTTGCTTGGAATTGCCCTATACATCTAGTTTTAACAAAGTTATTAACGTTTTAAGAAAAATTGCAATTTGAGAGGCATTTTCCCATAGACTTTGTACAGGGGCGCCGCTTCCTGCGGCGCCGCTTCCTGTGCCACCCTCTTGCTCCAACCTTCAAATAGCTGTATCTCCACTTTGGGAAGAGGTATACCTTTCAAACTTTGCAGATAGATAGCATTCTGAAAGCTTTTTAAAATGATACCAAATTTGTTAAGAAAGGTTTTCAGGTTTTGAAAAAAATTAAGAAAATGGTAGCAAAAAAACTCAAAATGTAACGGCGCCACCCTATTTGGAGGCGAGTTCATGACACATGACCAAATGCAGATGTTTACTGCATTTTGACCATTGCCTGCCTTTAATAAATTGTCTGAAATTGGTTTTAGACACTTACCCTGACTCATGTTAGTGCCTAGTGCTGGTCAATAAATATGAACATGACATTTCAACGTATTGCCCTGTGCAAATGTACTAATTATGTACCTACTTTCACATCTAATGTATTTTGTTATTGTAATCATTAAGTTACGTGTATAATAAACAGAAATCTCAATAGATAAGGATATTCATGTAAGTGTGGATGTTAACTGTGTTTTGACCATTGCCTGACGTAAAATATTGTTTGAAATTGGTTTTAGACCTTCAGAGGATAAAACACGGTTGGCCTTTGCTGCTGAAAATTATCATCACTCTTACGTTAGTGGCTGGTCAATAAATATAAACATGACATTTAGACATGCTGCCCTGTGCTACTGTACTGACGAACTGCACTGTACATAATCTTAGAGGTACATGTACGTACATGACACAGGGCAGGTATCGTGCAGTGTGTACCCTTTCACTCAACATGATCTAAAGTGCAGCTCCGTACGTCCATATCCATCCACAGTTCCACACACACGTGTGTACACACACACATACACACACACACACACACATATATGTATACGTACATAAGCATGCAGACGCACACACTCTACGTAACGATGTACATGCTGCCTGATCTCCGTGGATTTGTTTACCCCATAACGTATTACCCAAATGAATCGGGCATGTCTTTACTCCTCGGTTTGGCGGTACGGGAAGTTCGGCAGGATATTACAGTATCATACTCGCAATTTCCTGCCCGCTGCAATGCGGGCGGCAATTGACAACAATCTGTCAATGAAGTGAACAGGCTGCGCTATATAGTTGTCATAAATATATTTCATTTGTATACATCTAGTGTATAATTTATGAATAGGCCTTTTTTATTTTCACACACACACACAGACACTCACAACCACACAAGTGCATACACATACAGACACTATTATTTCCAGAATAATAGCGTATAATGTACCCATCCATCACCTGACTGAATCAAACATGCATTTTATACTCTTTGGCATTTTAGGTTTTGACATAAATGTATACATGTATTACACTCATATTTTTCTGGGCAATGCAGTTGTCAGTGAAATCCTACAATGAATCAAGGGATAGTAGTCGTAGTCGTAAATCGATATTTGATTTTGTATTGGTACAGTTTGTGAATTGGCTTTTAAAGTTCAAAATGATACTGAAGTATCAAATATCCTTGAGGCGTAGTCTACATTTAACACAGTCACGAATGAATCAAGTGATTAAGTCTTCGACTGGTCTACTGTCTCTACCAGCGAAAAAAATACACGGGGGCGGCGGGCGAATTCACCCCCGAAATGCCCAAATTCGCCCCCGAAATGCCCAAATTCGCCCCCGAAAAAAAAAAAAATTCGCCCCCGAAAAAAAGAATTTTTATGCCTCTGCCAACGAAGAGCCCGGATATTTGTAGCCCCCGAAAGTTGGAAAAGTAGCCCCCGAAAATGGAGCCCCCGAAACAAAAAAATTAATTTTTTCGCTGGTCTCTACACTAGCTTTTCTATCTACTTGCCCATATGGGCAAGTCAAATCTGGAATTTTCACATATTTTACTTGCCCGAACAGAAAATTTACTTGCCCATAAACACAATGTGAGCAGCAAAAAGAGTTAATTGTGCTTTAGTAGCTCGATCTGCTTGGCAAAGTTGTCTCATGTTTCTAGATAATAAGAGATTAAATGTTGAAATTTTTTCTCTAGTAGTGGAACAGAAATATTAGTTGCCTGATTGAGCAACCAAACTAGGCCATTTATGAAATTTTACTTTTCCAACATCAATTTTCACTTGCCCCGGACAATAGGGCAAGTGCTAGTGTCAAGCCCTAGATCATGCCTTTGACTGGTCTACTGTCTCTTATGGCCTCTCAGGCAGGGAAAAAAATACACGGGGGGGGGGGGGGGGGGGCGGCGGGCGAATTCGCCCCCGAAATGCCCAAATCCCTCATGGATTTTTAAAAATGAAGAAAAAAAGGTTTGATTGGATCGTGATCGAATGCCATTCAGAATCAGATGTTCACTTACAGCATTAGAGCTAAATAGTAGCCCCTGAAATTCGAAAAAAAGAGCCCTGGAAATTTGTAGCCCCCGAAATGATAAAAGTAGCCCCAGAAAGTTGGAAAAGTAGCCCAAAAAAACTTCCATAAAATTAGATAGGGAGCCCCCAAAATAAAAATATTAATTTTTTCCCTGCTGGTCTACTGTCTCTTATGGCCTTGCAGGAAGATTTATTTTATTTTATAGAATATGATATCAATACAATAACATTTCCTGAGCAATGCAGGAGAGCGATTGACAATAACACTCTTTCATTGACAGTTGATACATTGATAGTATTCATGCAGTCAATACAAATTTCTATTTATAATCAACATGGCATTGATTTTTCTTTTTATTTCAGCCGGGACTTTTGTTTTGTTGTACATAATTGTACATGTATGTAGAACTCGCACTACCTAGGGAATGTAATACTGTTCAATATTAGTTGGTGAAAATGATATGTACATTGTATGCATGTACATTGGTACATAATTGTTGTAAAGTGTACTTGAGAGAATAGTAAATGAATGAACATGTACATGTATTACTAGTATGTACAAATGTTCTTGTGTATTGTATTTTCCTTCATGATTAGCTGCACAATGAGTTGATTGTGTTGCAAGTACTGCAGGGGGAAAAAAAAAAAAAAAAAAAAAAGAAAGAAAAAAAAAAAAATCATTTTTCGGGGGCTACTTTTCAAGCTTGCCCGCATAAAATTTGTTTTGTGTTGAACTCTTTTTGGCACTTTGGGCAGTTTGGGGGCGAATTTGCCTTGAGATCTGGTGATTTTTGATAAATTTTCCCACTGAAAATACTGTGTTTCCCTTCATATTACAGATCTAATGTACTAGTACATGCATACTAGACTTTGCATGCACTTACTATACGGTTCACACCCTTTCCTGTAGTACACTCTGATACAGTTAGTGGCATACACTGTTCATACTAAAAGTATTAAAAGAGATCTCAATATTGTGAATGAAAGCTGTGTTTACATCCCGCCATTCATCCAATGACCTCCCCTATAGTTCACAAAATGTATACACACATTGTGATACAAGCCCAGTGTGTAGTCCCCTTTTTATTGACAGACCATTTTCAAAAGATAGGACCACTAATACCTCATTTGCATATAACTGGTCCAGGTATGCCTGGGACAGTGGGAGGGCTCCATTATTATGTAATCGGCTTATACCGGGCTTTTGTTGAATTTTTACCCTCATTCAAAGACGCTGACAAATACTTTGAGTGGGAGAGGACTCCTCAATAGGACACACTTTGACATTTCTCCCTCCCTCTCTCTGCATTGGGGCATGGGGGCATACATTACAGGCAGTTGGAGTTTTGAATATTCCGGCTGTTGCAAATTGTGTTTAGAACTAAACCTGTTCAAAAATATATGGGGAGGGGGGTAGTGCAGTTTCCCCCAAATGCCAAAAAGAGCTCACATAAATTGCATGGAGTTTTATGTAATACTAAATAGCATCCCCAAATTAAAGTTTTGTTTGACAGATACTAGTGTTGTTCATAATCAAATGATTCAAAATTGTAGTCATCCTATTATTTGTTAAGATTTTTTATTTAGAATTAGACTACAACTATTTTGTTCATGAATATAGAAATATTATGCAAACTGGTATGTTCTGAAGAAGTTGCAGAAACACAAATTAGAACTGAATAATATACAGTTATCTCCCATCCAATTTTTTTGTAGAGCAAGTTAATTTGTGTTTATGTTTCATAATTTAGTTTCGTCGAAAATGTGGAGAAGCCATTTGGGGGGGGGGGGGGGGGGCAGAGCAGAGCTAAATGCATTTAATCTTGATAATAACCTAAACATTTAGTTTTGAGCAAGCTATATAATGTATGTTAGGAATCAATGTGTTGATGCAATATACTACAAGTACATAAACATAATACCTGCATCTCAATGAAAGAAAACATGCTGGTACCGGTATGGCAGGGTGGAGTCATGTTCACAGGGATATGTTATTGAATTACATCAATGCATTTCATTTGTAGTAAAACATTTTATGGGCACATCTACTATCAAGATGATTTGATTTATGTTCTCTTGATTCCATATCCTGGTATGTTATATCTACATGTAGGTTTCCAGGGTATATTTATTTAATAAACCTGGATTTTCATGCATGCTACTACACTTTTCTTTGGTGCTGAAAATTGAAACCTGAAATGAATATAAAATGAGATGCGTGTATTTGTTCACATGCAAATGTTTTAATATCACATTTCAGTTTGTATGTCATACATGTTTTGCTAACAAATGGTTGATTAATCTGTAAAATTGTGTTTTATTGGGACCATAATGAATTTTCTTTATTTAAAAATTGCAATCGTACATTTCTTCAATTAAAGGGATAGTTGAGTTTTGGTAGAGAGGGCGCTAGACTACTTTTTGTTGTTGTGAGGTAATGAAAAACTGAGTGTAAAATTTGAAAGAGCATAATATTTAAATAATAAAATCATCTTTGCTTGATCAAAATCGGTTCAGAGACGGCTGAAATATCCATAAATATAACAATTTGTAATAAACCTGGGGCCCCAGGTTTATTAGAGAATTTTGAACCAGCCGTTAAAAATTCAAAAAAATGCTTCCTCTTTGCAAAAAGTTACAAATAGGTATTTAAATAGTTGTTGGTTATTTCTCTATCTAATCACTATTTCAACAAAGCATCACATGCACAATATTTTTATTAAAAATGGTTGAAACCGATGAGTGTTTAGAGAGCGCCCTCATACGTTTTAACAGCTCTCTTTGAATGATAACATGATCTTTACTACGTCATTTGTAATTTTGTGTTCCTTTCTAGTTATAACTATTAGTTTGTAATGTAATGATGCAGGTTTTGGTTACTAAAATTCAGTTTCATCAAAACTGTACTCTCCTTACCAGAACTCAACTATCCCTTTAATGTTGAAGAAAAAAAGAATATTGAGAGAACAAAATTGCAGCAAAACCGTGTACATGTACATGTATGTAAAATGTACTCTTCATATTCAGTAATAACTCATCAAGGACGAGAGCTATTTTGAAGCAAAATTGATCATTGTTTTCCTCTTCAAATTGGCAACTCCTATTTTTTTCGACCTTTTAAAGGAGAAAATCAAAGAAAACCCCTAAATATGACGATATTCATATCTACAGAAAGCTTATATGCCATAGAATGAGCTTGACTGACATTCAAACAATATAATGCTTCCATAAAAGCGAAATTAGGGTGAAAACATTACCCTATTCCCAGGGACAAATTCGCTCAATCGCTACACGAAACGGCCTTTAGCTGTGACGTAAGAACCGGGCTTGAAGCCTAGGCGGCTGCCGCGGTTGTATGTAGATAAGCGTATAATATACCAGGCTGGAAAGACAAGCTTCAACTTATGTGCTATTTTTCCCTTACCAAGAATAAATTATAATACTACATTGTTTGTAATTTGCTTCTCATTTATATTTTCATCATGATATTCCAACAAATGTATTGTTTGTGACAAAAAAAGTTGAAAAAGGTGAAAAAAGAAGGGGAAACATATACGACTGTGTCGTGCAGTAGGCCTGCACAGATTTGGGAGCAGGCGATTTTTTACCAACATGTAGTTTCACTTTGACATATCAGACGGAGAATTAACCACTTCCATTATGGAAACAAACAGTTAATAATCATTATGAATCAAATGAAATTTAAAAAAACGAAGAATAGTTATTACTTTAGTCAATCTATCATGGATAGTTTCATGGTTTAGCTTGAAAAGTCGAGTGAATTAGATTCGCGATCTCCTGTGTTGTTACGATTCATCCGCGATTTCTCTGAACATTGGCAGCCGCATTACCTATACGGCTGATAGCGCTGGCGGATTTACATTTCCTGCGCCCACATCAAAACAAACGAGTGCACGTGTTAGCTAGCTCGCTTGCTCCTCCACGGATACTTCGAAGTCCATCAACAGGCTGTTTTGTTGAAATTCTTCATCCATGTTGAACTGTCAGATGTAATTCTAGAGCGAGATCGTGATCGTGTGGACTGTAGCTTCAAATATAGCGCATACGCTGGAACTACTTTTAGTTCAATAACATACACAATATGCATAGTATACGGCCGGGTATACGATCGTGCGCTTGCATGTATTTCTCGATGGACGAAACTTTTACGAAACGAAACAAAACCAAAACAAAACGGTGAGAAATACACTATTCTATGTAATTATACCAGTTATTGACATATTGAAATGGATAAGAAATATTATATATTGTTATAACAAAGGCAATTCTAGCTCGGAACATGATTCTACTAGGTAATTTTGTTTTGAAACACAGCTATAATAGATTTGTGTTTAATACTATCTCCGTGTACATATGAATTCAACAATTCGGCAAAATGGTGAGTTGTAAACAGTTATTTTACGGAGATTGCCCTTTTTTCAATGCCAATAATGTCATGAATATTGACATAAGGATATGTTTCAGGACATGGGAGGACAACTGTGTGTCAGATATTGATTATTCAGGCAATATTCAATCGTTTTGAGAGAGTAGAACTGCGTCCACTCTATGAACATTTGCGTGTAGATCGCCGTTCGAGCTAGAGCTGTCGGGAGCGCAAAGCCCGGCTCTTACGTCACGCACAGAGCCACTTTGCTGTGCCGATTTCATGGTAAAGGGGAGGGTCAATTCACTAAAATTTTATTTTCATAAAACATCAAACTGAACACTTTCATGACTTGTTAACTGCACAAATTGCTTTAATAACTCATTCTATCATAAAATAAACCATAATAACTTGATTCTATTCCCTTTGAATTTCTCCTTTAATGACACAAAAAAAGGTGGAAAATATTTAGTAACATTGACAATTTACGACAAATATGAAGAAACTTTGCCGTATAGTTGCCAATTTGAACGCTGAAATCTGTTTTTAAAATATCTCAATGTGTTGCCAATTTAAGGATTTTCCTAAATTGTAGCGATCTACGCAATAATAAAAATCATTAAAAAATAACTAAAGCAGGTAGAGTAACAAAATTGGACTCTAAAAATAGAGAAATTTATGCTCTTTCTCCTTATATACATGTACTTCATATAACTTTGTATCTTCTTGCTGAAGTGTAGGACTACCAACCCACAAATATGTGGGACTTCTTCCTTGATGGGATAACCAACATTGATGAGCCTTTTAGTCAGACTTTATTATATACTAACAAGATTGTTCTCTTTATCTTCTGAAATTGAAAGTAAATTGAAAATTGACCAAAAAATATGACCTACACTTCTTGCCATCACAATCTAATCTACTCAATTACCATCTTGAAAGGCTGGATTGCCGATGGGGCGAAGAAACAGGGACCTAGTCACTCCTAATCCACCTGCTCCGTTGCAAAACACCGTTAACTTGTTCCTTTCTAGTTGTTACAATCCCCATAGAGTTGATACAGGACCCACCAGGTTCCTGTAGGCAATGGGTTAAAGGGAATGATCACTCTTAGTCTTACGCTCATCCATTATGTTGACTTCAGACACACAGTATTCACATGAAATGTATGTTGACTTGCACAGTCACACACACATGGATACGTGTGTTCAGTGTTTACAAAGTACTTGATGGACACACTCTAATTAGTACCTTTGATTAACATACAAATTCTCATTTCATTTGAATGTGTCACAAACATACATACATGTATGTATACACAGGGAAACATAATGTAGTACACACATACACACACACAGACGCATACATACACACATACACAAACAAAGAAACACGCACAGCGAAACTCACACAAACACGCGCAGCGAAATACATGCACTAATGTGCACACACACTTTCGTACAGTCGTGTGTGCATTATAATATCCTACATGCGTGTGGCTTTAGTGAAGATTGGTGACAGAAGAGACACCATACTCCTGTGGTGTTGGGTGCTTTGATTTGATTGCATTTTTACTTCTATGAGGGGGGGGGGGGGGGGGGGGGGGGGGGGGGGGGGGTATGGTTGATTGAATAGAGGAAAATTATCGCCAGTTTGTATTCATGCATAATTCATGAAAGAGATGATCTGCCACGGTTCGCCTATTCTCTCATAACAATCAATCATTGAAAGGAAAAATGTAAACAATATATTATTTGTACATGATGTACTCGGCGGCGTGCATTATTTATTTCCAATTAAAAAACAAGGAGATTTAAGTCCAATCATGGATTTTCTAATAAAATCCATGGTGCAGTTATTACTTGAAGTTGATTGAATGTTCAGTCAAACATGTCAGTATGCAGTGTGCATGTCATGTTTAAAAAAAAATGTTTTGTCACTGGGATAAAAAATACACGGGGGCGGCGGGCGAATTCGCCCCCGAAATGCCAAAAAGAGCCATCTGATTTGTCTGCATGATCGGAGACTGGCATGATCGGATCGTGATCGAATGCCGATCCGATGATCACTTTTAGCATTAGAGCTAAATAGTAGCCCCTGAAATTCGAAAAAAAAGAGCCACGGAAATTTGTAGCCCCCGAAAGTTGGAAAAGTAGCCCCCGAAAACTTCCATAAGATTAGATTGGGAGCCCACGAAATAAAAATATTAGTTTAGGATTAAAAGAGAGGGTTAATAAAACAATAGGAGAGAAAGTACCAATTTTATCACAGATTGTATTAAAGTGTAGTTACATAAAGAAGTTTTTAGTTTATTAGGTGTTGAGCATCTTACAGGTGAAACAAATTCAAATGTATTTTTCTGGGGCTATTTTTCAAGCTCACTCTACATTGAAACAGCACCCTAATATTTGTTTTTCAGTGACATCTATGCAAATATACTGGGACTCTTTTATAATAGACCGCTTCTGTAATGTATGCAAATATTATGCGTAGGACGTCAGACTCCCCGTTGGCAAGCTTAACAATAGGGCAATTCCAAGCAAACGCCGTGACGGTCAGAGGGTGTTTCTCAGAATGAAAGTCCAAATAACTCATAAAATCTAAATATCTAGAACCAACTTTTGATATGCATCTGTAACCACTATCCTACCAATAATTTACAATAGGCAAGAAAACCAAAATTCCCAATAAATTATTAATTATGAATATCAATATCTGCCGTAACGCCGTGACGGCAAAAAGACATGGGTTTCTTACATGCTAAGAAACTAAGTAAACTCTGTGAACTACAGGAACATTTTGCACTTTTGTCACATTGATTCTTTGTACTAGACATCAAGCTAGAACATCCAAATAAAAATGTAGAAAAAATCCAATGCTCATAGTAAATATGATATCATAAATGTATCTATGCACTGTAACGCCGTGACTGTAACGCCGTGACCTCTGAATTGTACATGTTATATATATGGGAGATATTAAAGAGATGAATAATATGATATAATTTTAATGTAGTGATCCAGAATCAATAAAGAACTAGATGAATGGGTGATATAACCAAGATGCTATTAAATGATCATCCGCATGACACAAATTTGCAGCACAGCGCCCTCTATTGATCAAAAAATCTTTTAGGACATAATTGAAATTCTTATCTATTTCAGAAGTTAGTTAATGGAACCATCAAATATTAAAACCAAAATACATACTTAAATGTAACAATGAAATATGAGACCTTTGACATCTGACCTTTGACCTTGTTTCTCAAAATAACATACAAATGTTTAATTTTTGGTCTGCACAGTGCATATTTGCAAGTGATTTGTTTCATGTAACATGATTTCAGAGTTAGTAAATGTTTGTTTTTGAATTGGTAATTATCCGAGTGACCTTTGACCTGTGCCCCAAACAGTTTCAGAAAATTGTCTTTTACCTACAGTACTCTTTCTAACATTGATTCTGGAACTTAATTGTGAGAACAAAAAACAACAACAATATTTTGACCTGTTGACCTATGACCTCCCATGACCCCATTCCCTAATCAGGTCATATACTTCACTGGATGCATACCAGTATTATTATCATGTTATCCTTCAAGGATTCTCAAACTATCTTGATAATAATATAATTTTTGCATATTTGTTAGCTATGTGACCTTTGACCTTTGACCTCATGGACCAAAATCATATCCAATAATCCGTACCTCTAAATACATGGATTGTACAAAGTTTGAACGAAATCCATCCAACGATTCTTGAGATATTGCAAAAAAAAGAACACTGATGTACTGATGCTCATACAGACAGACGGACATACAACCCATACACATACATGACTCGGGTAACTTTGAGATGGAAACATTATCAACTGACCCTATTCATATAATTATAGCATGAGCAATGCCCAAGCATACCTACAAAAAATATCTTACACTATTTGATTATGTCTACTGTGTTATGTCAATGGGAATCCAGTAGGTAGCGTCACGGCGTTACACAAAACGTAACGCCGTGACCAAATTGATATTGATTATATTAATAAGTGGTAAAAGATAATGCTGCTATTCAGCATGCATATTATAGCCCTATGGGCTAATACAGAGAAAACAAAAAATTATTTCATTCCCATTCATATTTTTCCAGAAATATTAAAAATATATGTTTTTAGTGTAACGCCGTGACATATTAATGATTATAAATGAGACAGTCACTGAAGCGGAACGAAGAGCGAAAATGACGAAATTGATATTTATCTGAAAAATTGAAGCAATGATCCTATCAACACTGAAATAAAATTTTATGAAAACTCCTTTTCGCAGTTCTTTTATGCTTAATATTTAATTGAATGTTTTGTGAAAATAACTGAAAATTAATTTATGCTATATATTAACAATAAAATAATAGTTTACAATTTTTTTTTTCAAAAACAAAATACATTTTTGGAAAGTTCAATCTTTTAGCTTTCATTTGATACCAAATTTGTTATGGTACAACGAATTTGAAAAATCAGTGGTTATGTCAATGTTTGCTTGGAATTGCCCAATAGTAACTATGTCCGGCAAGCTCCGGCAAACCTAGCTTGCCGGACCTAGTTACTATTGTTCAGCTTGCCAACGGAGAGTCTTACGTCATACGCATATTATTTGCATACATTACAGAAGCGGTCTATTAGGTGTTGAGCGTCTTACAGGTGAAACCAATTCAATTGTATTTTCGGGGGCTATTTTTCAAGCAAACTCTACATTGAAACAGCACCCTAATATTGGTTTTTCAGTGACATCTATGCAAATTTACTGGGACTCTTTTATAATTAACGGGGGGCTCTTTTAGAGGCATTTTAGGGGCTAAACTGACCTGAGTCGCAATGTATTTTCGAATGTACATGTATGATTGTGGACTCCGGTCAGTCAACCAATTAGACAAGTATATGACCGTTGTGCTAGCTCTAGAAGAACTCATGGTGTGTGATTTACATGTGCGTACATAAAGTGCGAACGTGCAATTGGCATTTCAGACATGTCACTTGAGATTAAACTCAATCTGTGGCAAGGATATTGCTACAAATCTTCTTCCTCGTCTTCTTCTTCTTTTCTTTTTCTTTTCTTTTTTCTTCCTTGTCGGCTTTTTCTATTTCTCCTTCATCGTCTTCATTTTCTTCCTCTTTTTGTTTGTTTCAGTGTCCATGCCCACCGGTTTATTACATACTTGTAAGGTCAAGTGTAGGCCTAGTTTGTGCACATTAGGGTTTACATACATGTATGTATTTATATTCAATATTATCCACTGGATAAATTAAACTGTGTACAAAGTCAGTGCAATGAGTTAGCGATAACTTAGTTCACTTGCTCATTACTTGGTCATATGACAGTCACTTACCATGTAATTTTCACACAACACCCCTACATGTGGACATATCAGATGACAGAAATACACATTTTATCAACCCTTCGCCACCGGTTTTCGCACAGTATGTTTATAACAAAGTTACTAGATCCCTTTCAAGGGATCTAGTAACTTTGTTGACATGTGCAAAAAGCGATGAGTGGTTGGTACAATGTATACATGTATTGTTGTCATCTGATATGTCCACTGGGTGGTGTGTGAACATTTCAAGTTAAATGCAAGTGACATTCACTAACTCATTGCACTCACTTTGTACACGGTTCTGACGATCCATTGGATAATTTGACATCTGAACACTTCAATCGTAAATATCTTTTTAACGAAAGGGAAATTTGAAAAACCGAAACCTGTTCCATGATTTTGTTGTTGATAAGAATACAACAAGGTATGAGGGAACCGCTAGAATTTCAATTGGATTTTGAGGATTTGGACGATGTTACTAAGTCCCTTTAATGCCAAGATGTTGTGTACATGTCATGCAATTTGACACTGGGTATCTTGTTTCTATCACATACATGTGCCTAGCACTGTATGTCAACAGTACTAGATCTAACATGTACATTGTGTACAGTTACATGTAGGTCTATACATTTAACGCAAGACTATAAATGATCCTGTTTTATGGTTGTTCCACTTGGACGAGTAAAATCAGACTGTTTTCAAATATAAGTGGAGGAATCTCAAATCAATAGTTTTTTTAGTTTTTTTAATATGTTGAGTGTACAGTACATGTATGTCAGTTCAAACAGGGTGCACTTAAATTATATTAGTACTATGGCAGGGCTCTCTAAACTCTATAATGCACATGTAAACATTTTAGAATGAGAGAGTGAAGAATTAATTTCACATACCCAACTGGGCAAGTCACTCTTTTTGTTGCTATTTCGAAAATCTTGCATTCACTTCAGATTTTGAATGAAATTATCATAATTTATTATGTAATTTTCAAGTGTGAAATTGTGAGTTTATAAGTGCATATTAAAAAGGTCAATGGCATGTCTTCCTTCCGGGGTGTGTATTTCTTCTGTTGGACGAGTGAATATTGCCAACCAGGCAAGAAAGAAATGTTATTTTTGCAAAGCCAAGACTATAGTTGAATGAATGTGCAATTTGATGATGGCCTTGCCCAGGCATGCTGCAGAAAGGGTAACGGATCTTGCATCTATCTGTAGACAATACATCCAAAGAACTCGGCATGTTGTCCTCATGCTTCGCGCTCACCGTGCCTCGTCATCGATCGCGCACCACCTAATTGACGGTCGACCCCGCACTTGTTTACTACAAATACGCATCCCCGCGTATGACGGCGGTGACATTTGCAATTGGTATAAACATGAAGACCTTAGCTCTCTGTGACAGTACATTAAGTCATAGCCTGGAATAGAAGTAGGTTACAGTTTATACACGAATGGAGTGAATTATCTCTCTTTTTAACTTAAAAAATAGATAAACAATAAGCTTCATTCATTTGGCATATTAGTAACTAATTGAAGATGTTGGCTATTCAGATGAATTGAGTAAATATATAGGCAAGCGAGGTTGCACATGGAAGTTCTGAAGCATTCATTCTTTGGCAGAATTTGTTTTTTGTGTGCAATACACATGACCAGGGTAGGAAATATACGGGGGCTGAGGGCAATTTTGCCCCCTAATTTACAAAATAGCCCCCCTGAAATCAGTAGATAGCCCCTTAAATTACCATCTAGGGTATTATGTGAAATATTTTGTGATAGCCATCATGACTTGTATTTTAAATGCTGTCCAGTGCATGTCACCTTCCATTCGCGTTCTATGATTTTTCCTCAGCACATGACAGCGTAACCTTTGAAAAGAGAAAGAAAAGAAAACATTAGCTGTAGTGCGTAGGCCTGCAACGACAACATAAAAGATAGCAAATAAATTGAATAAGCAGTCTATTCCCACTGCACTGTCTGTTATTAAACCAGGGGGGTTTCACAAAGATCCTAAGTTGAAGTTAAAGTTCTCTAAGTTGGACTCAGAAATTATGGCAAAGCCGTTAGTTTCTTTGAAAACAAATTCTAAAAGTCCTGTGAAAATGCATTAAATGTTGTTTCAATTCATAAATATTTTTCTTTTATCAAAGAGATTTCATGTTCTTCATGTAAAATTTATGAAAAGTCTAAAATACTTGCCTTTTTGCTTTTGAGTGTATTTTATTCCAAGGCTACAAATGGCTTACCATACTTTTTAAGACAAACTTAGAGTTAATTTCAACTTAGGATCTTTGTGAAACACTCCCCAGGGGCAGTTATTCGACTTTCCAATGGACAGAGAATATGCTGCAATTTGCTTAATTTTTTTCTTCTCCAAAAGTGATATTTGAGACTTCAATGATCATACACCAGTATCATTGTAAGATTCCTATGAATAATAGTGATATTTTCATAGAAAATGAACAATGTTTACCTTGGGTAAAAAAAGAATAAAATCAGTGTCTGAATTTATCCCGATCGTTCGCGTGAAGCATCCAAATTTGGAAACTATGGACGATTGAGTATCCAATTTTGGATATATGCTTGACTACGGTAAAAAACGTCCATTAATGCTTTCCAATTTAATCTTAAATATCTCCATATTAAGGGAGACATTTGAAAAATCAAAACCCATTTAATTCTTCTGTTACCATGAACCAAACAACAACGTACAAGAGACATGTGGAAGCTCCAAGTGATTTTGGGTGAATTTTACAAAGTTATTGGATCACTTTAAAGATTATCTTGTGTCTATACAACTTGTATGTTCTATTCAAATTCTATAATTAATTTAAAGCCAAGTCCAGTTTCGGGAAAGTAGCCGAATACATCTATATTGATCAATATTGTTGAATATGTATTGAAATAGGGCTTGTGTGGTAAAATCCGAACCTAAGCATTGTTAAATACAGAAATATCGGAAGAAATCCAATATCCGCCTGTGAAATTCATAAATCCACCGCCCGTTCAGACCTGTCAGCGCCGCTAGCGCTGGGGAGATATCGACAAGCTAGGGACAAGCCCGTATAGCGCGACACCTTGTGTACACCTCGTAGTCGTAATACATGTAGCGTATGAGCGATTCCGCATTGGCGATATCTATCCGGCCCTAGATCAATTTATAATATTGCAAATATATCAATTAGTAGGCGGTTTCTTGGCCAAATTTGGATAATCCTATATTAGTACAATAATATTCTTTCACATTATTGGTAATAAGAGCTTCCATTTCATTTTTTTGAGAGGGGGGCGTTTCCAAAACTAGCCTTTACCTTTAAACCTCTTGATGCTCTGAAAATTCCACATGGAAGAAAGGGAAAATTATACATCCATTACTGTGGTACGTAGACCAGCACAAATAATAAATTGGGTTAGCAAGAAGCATTTCTAATCTGACTTTTGTCTGTCTTTTGAAACAAACTTAAATTGGAACTGGTAATTGTGCTTGAAATACTGTATGCACAGTGCCTAGTCTATAGATTTTCATAATATGTAACATACATGTCTATGTTGAAAAATGTGAATCGACAATTTATGTATATTTCATTACCAAGTGTATTTGCTAATTTGATGAAGTGTATTGTTCAGTTACAACAATTCTGTAAAATATACTGTATATTTCTTTTGTCCATTAGACCAGGGTAGGAACTGGGAAATATACGGGGGGCTGGGGGCGATTTTGCCCCCTAATTTTCAAAATAGCCCCCTAAAATCAGTAGGTAGCTCCTAAAATAACCATATATAGGGTATTATGTGAAAAATGTGTGGATATCCATAAAATTGGTAAAAAAGTCCCCTAAATTTAGAAATTAATTCCTGCATTGCATTAGACAGATTATATGTAGTTCGTCCTTTAGAACTTGAGCTTTTAGTTTGTATTTTACAAAGGACTAACAAACATGCACTTCGTATTAGACAGTTATAATATGTAGTTCGTCCTTTAGAACTTGAGTTTTTAGTTTGTTATTTACAAAGGACTAACAAACATGCACTTCGTACCCACATCTACATGTATGTTTGATGTTGTTCCCAATTTCTATGGAAAGAAGGAAGTAGATACAAATCAAATGTCTGGAGTTCTCTTGATGTTCTTGTACACATATTTTTGATTAACATATGTGACCGGCTATAGCAAAACCCTGCACTTATCGGTAAAAATCAATATGTAGATTGTCATACCATTAGAAAGGCCTCATTACAAGCTTTCATTTGATATTTTGTTCTAACAAATTGGTCAATAAATTGCGAAGATAGGATTGTTTCAATTTTATAATCATCCATCTTTTACACACATTATGTGAACTTAAAATGCCCATTTCTTTATCATTTCTTAAATTTTCTCTGCTTTTTATCACAAATTCATAGAAGAATATCGATGGGCCAACTACTTGGGAATTTGTAAGTCAAAATGGCTGCAGTTCGCAAGTGACGTCACTATCGATAGCAATTGCGAACGATACACAAAATCGGAGCAAAGTTCGTCCTGTCATAACTTTTTTATTGCTCTATTGTTTTGGCACAGATTTTTGCTCTGAATGATATTTCATATTCACTTCATTCTAAAGCAAACATCACGTTTATGGTGTGGAATTACCCTTTAAGCCCTGAGCTTTTGATGTAATGTAGCAGATTCTTCATCAGTGGAAAATAACAAACATATCAAGTAGAAGACAAACATATACTGTAAATAAACAATTGATACGTCAGAGCTCAGGGTAATTAAGCTGGCATACTTTCTCATAGAGTTCAATGTAAAACATTTTTCAGAATGCTATAAATATACTGCTTAGTTGCCCCTGGACAGCAATTGTTTTTTTTTTAATATTTAGAGATAAAGTAGAAATGACAAATATGTGGGATTATGTTAGTCGCCTCCGAGGCAACGACTGAGACATGTTAAACATATGATTAAAAAAAGTCACATTCGTCCTTGAAATGTTATCCTTCTAGTCTATGCATGGATGTGCTGTACATGTACATATCCAGAGCTTTATAATGTATCTAAATAGTTGTGTGTGTTATGTACAGTTCGCTCGAGCTGTCATCTCTTGACAACATGCCTTTTAATTAGTCATCATTATCCATGTTTGAAATGGAGAAAACAGATGTTATTTCTTATTTGCGACCTGTGTGCCACAAAACCGGAGACTGAGATAGCCGCCAAATATGAAGTTGGGAAAATGGAGATATATTCTGTACATGTATGAATGTGACCTTGCCAATGAAAATATGGTAGCTGGATTCAGGGCTTGACACTAGCATTATTATCAATTATTTGTACGATATATTTGTGTTCAATTGCAGGTCCAGTTACAGCCAAGAAGAGCCTTGAAGTAGAAGTTTTATTTAACACTCTCCTCTGATGTTTCTTCCATTTGTTTTCATCATAAAGTTTCCATGTCTTATGTGAAAAGTATGAACATTTTATATTTGGATGATAGTTGTATGATATTTTTGTTCAATTGGAGGTCCAAACACATCGAAGTAGCCTTGATTTGACAATGTAATGTGTATCATTTGCAGTGTTATGATAGATTAAACAATATGTTCAAATGCATGTCCAAACACACTGAAGAAGTCTCGAAGTAGAAGTTATTTAATACACAATCGTTTCATCAGAAATTGTCCATGCTTAAGTATGCAATTGATATATTTTATGAATTTATAATGACATTTTTTTATTTGGATGATATTCACTTGCAGGTCCAAACACAGCGAAGAAGCCTCGAAGTAGAAGTTTATTTAACACCCTCCTGTGCTGTTTTGGCTCTGGGAGACATGGCTCACATCAAAGCATACCCACAACATCGGAAAACGATCAAAGGGTAAGTTTTGACAAGTTATAGTCCCGGAAAATAGTTTGTTTTTTTTTACCGTAAGAAGCTGAATAAGAGCAATATTTTGTGAAGGTTTTAGCTAAATTGGTCAAGAAATAAACCCAAATTATGAGCATTTTACTAAAAATTTACCTAATTTACTGAGATTGTATTAAATTTAATGTAAACTGGCATTATTATAAATGACCAGCTTGCCGTACATTTTGTATATGGAATAATGATACTTTTCATATTTTTGTTTTTTAAATCATTACATTGTTCTGCAGCCTTGTTTTGTCTTGTATTCTCTAGCGATTTCAGAACTTTAGATGAAAATTGATGAGATTTCAACTACAAAACAAAAAGTATAATGGTCGATAGTGACATCACTGTAACCAGGACTGAATTTTGCTTAAACTTTCATAAATTGCTCAGAACTCTAATACAGCTTCCTTTTTCTTGAAAATAAGGTTTTTAGAGTTCAACTCTCAATAGATCCAATAAAAGTTCACATTTCCGTTGCATGACACAGTGTATTTGAAGTGTAGTGATTAGTGAATAGTTTTAAGTTGTTATACCAGGCTTTTTATGCAAGATGTCGCTTCTAGGTTGACTGATTATTGTTCTTATGTTTGTCGTTAGTCAGTCTGTTTTGTCGTGTTTCGTTTCGCATTAAAGTAGAATAGCCAGAAGGCAGCTAGCACTTACCACTTTAAAACGACGTCACAGCAGTTAATTACATTTTTTCAATCAACGGTCACCCAGCAGTGTCATTAAAAAGTAGATTTCAGAAGTCATCAAATTAAAATGTATAATGTTATTGACTGCTGAACATAGGTTATTATTTGTCTAGTCTTGTGTAAAATAGTATTGTCACATATAATCGGATAGTGTAAACGAATGCCGACGGATAGAGAATTTGCGAAAATAAAATTAACCGGTGGTGAAAGTCGCCTTCATAGCTTCATGCACAAAACATTCCGCCTGATGGAACAACGTACATCACCTGACAAGGAATGCTTTTTGCCGGACAAGAAACGCATACAAACGGATTGAAAATTTGGCTCTCTGTCGGGCGTCCGTTAACGCTATCTGGTGATATGTGACATGGGCTAAAACAGTGACGTTTGCTATATAATAGAGTGCTAGAGAATGTGCAGTTTGTAGTAGAAAGTACTGTACTGTTAGCAGCATACATATAACAATACATGTATTGTATCGCCATCCATCTGAGCATACATTATACCACGGATGCATGACAATCAATGCTCATTATGTTCCGTATGCGTGTAAACTCGTACATCGTAGCATGTTTGTATGATCGGTAGCGCAATAATTAAGACACCCTGTTCTGGAAATGAATATTGACATACCAATTGGATAGTAATAATGCACTCACAAGAATTGGACTTGTAGCTGGATTGTTACTCTTATTTCAATTTGAGTCTCGTTTATACATTAATAAAACCATTTTCCTGGAATCCCCTTTATCTCCTTTTGGATCTCCTTTTAAATATCAAGGCTTCAAATAAAATAATTTCCTTGGTGGCTCAGGACAAATATTGATGGCCCTGGAAAAGAAGTAAAACATTAAAAAGATATGTCATGTTCAGTTACCTGGTTAGAAAGTAAAATTTGGCGTTACTGTACTAAATTATTAGGGGCCTAATGCATGTTTTGATGGATTTATCTCCTGTAAAAGTGATCCGTTAACATACGTTTTTTCCCACAAGTGATATTTGAGACTTCAGCTATATACCAATATCATTTTAACATTCTACTGAATGATGTGTGAAAGTTTCATAGTTCAAGGGAGAACTAAACACCATTACATGTATGTACATCATTAGTATGCATGTATATTAGACTGGATACTATAGAAATGCGTGAATGGTACCAACAAAAAAATCAGAATATTTTGAAAGGGTTAAATGTGAAGGAGAGTTGAGAGGAAAAGATCCATTTCCCGCAGACCCCCGAGCCGGAAAACAAGGCAGGGAAATATAGGTGACTCGCTCTGTTCTGTCGTCTTATTTACGAACAACGACAGAAGAACAAATACAGAGGGACTCGGGGCAAGCGAGCCCCCAAAATGCCAAAAAGAGCCCCCGAAAATCGTAAAAGAGCCCTTGTAAATTTACATAGAGTTCAATGCAAAACAAATTTTAAAGTGTTATTTTTATGCGGGCAAGCTTGAAAAGTAACCCCTGAAAAATTAATATTAAATTTTTTCCCCGAGGCAGGGAAATGTAGGTGACTCGCTCTGTTCTGTCATCTTATTTACGAACGACAGTACAAGACAAATACACAGGGGCTCTGGGCAATTTAGCCCCCGAAACGCCATCCCGAAATGTCACAATTTAAGCCCCTGGATACTAGTATCATGAAAGATTCACCGTAAATTTGCAGCTCTTATACATACATGTAGACTCAAGTGCGGAACGAAGAGTGCTAGTTTTATAGAAGGGTGTAAAAAGTAGCACCTGAAAAATAATTTTTTTTTTACCATTGTCCAGCAAATACGAAGTACAATTTGTGATCCTTCATTAATCCAGTTCTTACAGTGTACGAGTGTACTATGAACTACTATCATGTTCTGAATAAATGTCCAGCACATGTATACGAATCACAATTTGTGACCCTTCATTAATGCAATTCTCACAGACGACAGCGTGTTCCCTTCCATATGCTCATACATGTAGGTGCCAACCACCAGGGCGAATCATTTGATTGCGACGGTGCATTGATTTCACCATCTTCCAATCATTCATTGACATTAATAGCCCGGTCACATATCAACGGATTGCGTAAACGGACGTCAAACGGAGAGCTACATTTTCCATCCGTTCGTCTCCGTTCGTATGCGTTTCTTGTCCGTTCCTTGTCCGGTGATGTACGTTGTTCTATGTTTTGTACATAAAGCAATGGAGAAGACTTTCATCACCGGATAATTTCATTTCGCAAATTTTCTATTCGTTGGGCATTCGTTTCCGCTATCCGTTGATATCTGACCGGGCCATTAGGAGTTGAACCCCTCTTAGATTAAATGTCAGTATTATATGGGAGAATGGGAGAAAGGGATCATGGAGATGGCTTGCATTTTGTACATCTTGTTGTTTTGCGTACATGGTAAAATGAGAACGAAATGTGTTTGGATTTTCCATATGTCTCCATAATTATGAGGATATTAAAGATTGATTGAAAATCGTTCGGGAATACTTGTCGATATTAGTCAAAAGTATCCAAATTGGGTTACTTCACATGAACAATCAGGGATAGAATCTGACATCAATGTTCACTTTACTCACTTGGTAAACATAAACAAAAAAATGAAAATATCACATGTATGTCATTCAGAAGAATCTCACACGCTATTGGTATGTTGGAAGTCTCAATTTCTATTACTTATAGCCCGGTCACATATCAACGGATTGTGTAAACGGACGTCAAACGGAGAGCTAAATTTTCCATCCGTTCTATACGTTTCTTGTCCGTTCCTTGTCCGGTGATGTACGTTGTTCTATGTTTTGTACATGAAGCAATGGAGACGACTTTCATCAGCGGACAATTTAATTTCGCAAATTGTCTATTCGTTGGGCATACGTTTCCGATATCCGTTGATATCTGACTGGGCCATCACGGAAAAATGTTATGAAGTTAATGGATCACATTTATTTGAAGTTTACAAGCTCTTTGTTATTGTTATCGTTAGCTTGATGATTCCTGTAGCATTTATATTTTGTTTTAATTGTTCAAGTTTTCCATAGGGCATAGACACATGGTAGATATAATAACCAATTTGTGTAAAATTCAATCCTGTACAATAATGGTATATTTGTTTAGAATTTTACTTTGATGCACTTGCATGTCAACATTCTGAAATGTGCATGGATTTACAATACGCACATAAATGTTTATTAAATGCTAGTATGGTTTTCATAATTGTGCTGCACAAATTTAGATAAGCTGCATCACTTTAAAATTATTGACTGATTAGTTTGAAGCTTTATATTGTCTAGATAGTTAATCGATTAAAGTATTGTTCTACATGTAAATATCGATGTTCTAAAATTGTGAAATTGTTGCCGTTGTTATGATTGTTGTGAATTGTTTTAAACCCCATCCATTCCTAAGTTCTATGTGTGTGCATCTCTTTGTTTTTGTTTTTGTTTCTATTTATCCAGTTTCCAGAGCACCACCCACCTCCCAGTAATGTGCCTGGCTTGGTATGTCACCCTCAAAGTTTGCCAGTGGTAATTGTGCTTGAAAAAATATTGTGTTTGTGTGCTACAGTCAAACCTGTCTTAGTGGCCACCTGTCTATATTAGGCCAACCTGCCTATAGTGACCACCTGTCTATAGCAGCCAACCTGCGTATAGTATAGTGACCACCTGCCTATATTATATGGGCAACCTGTCTATAGCAGTCAACCAGTGGCCACCTGTCTATAGCAGCTAACCTGCCTATAGTGGCTACCAGAAGTGATCCCCTCTGGAATATTGAACCTAGGTCTAAAAGGGTCACCTGTCTACAACAGCCACCTTTATTGTTGTCCTTAGGTGGTCACTGCAGACAGGTTTTACTTTATTAACACTGATCTCAGTGAACAAATTCTGGATAGGTTATTGGACTAGGGAAGTGACGCTTTCAATGACTTCTTTTTGTTTACCTTTTGTATTGAGTACACCTGTGAAATGTTTTCTCATAGACGTTAAGAAAACAAACAAACAAACTAACAAACAAAAAAGAGTGATTTGAGGTCATTAAAAAATGGCCGCTCAGTGGCGCCAGCCCTTCACATACAATGTAGAGCAGCTATGTAAGGTCTTTTAAAAGGAAATAATCTATCCAGAATTTCAAGATATGAGATCAGTTGTATTTAAACCCAAGGCTTGGTGTGTGGATCTCACAGCTTGCTGGTGGGAATTATGTTAAAAATGCAGTCAAACCTGTGCATAGTGACCACCTGAGGGAAACAAGAAAATTGGCCACTGTAGACATGTGACCTCTATAGGCAGGTTCCATGACATTGTTTTTCTCTTCAGAGGACCATTTTAGGTGGCCACTTACAAACAGGTTCGATGTTATAGTCGGGTGGCCACTAAGACAGGTTTGACTTTATATTTATGCATGACTACATGTAATAGCAAAAGTCTAGTTTTATAATCATAACGTATTCAAATTGTACATTTTCATTCAGACAATCTGATTAATCAACTATGAATTTTTCATGATTTTGTCATTTATTATATCTATTGCTAGATGAGATGCACTTTGTATAATTGATTCATAACTTTTTGCCACATCAGCTTAGGATATCTGCCCCCCCCCCCCCCCCCCCTCTAATTGATCATTTTTGTTGTTGAAATTCATGCAATGTTGGCTTATTTGAATACATCACAAAACTTTGGTGCTAAGTAAAATTTTACACCTCAATAAAGTTTGAATTACAAGTATTTTTAATACCAATGCTTGTCCATTTTGGTCTACTTTTCTTAATTTTCGACAAAAAATTCCACACAAAGTCATGAAATGGAAGCTCTGCGATATTACACACGTACTGTACTGAAGGCCCGGTGTGGCCGGTCACATATCGCTGGATACCGTAAACGGATGGCCGACGAATAGAAAATTTGCAAAATCAAATTACCCGATGGTGAAAGTCGTCTCCATTGCTTCATGCACAAAACATTCTGCCGGGATAGAACAACGTACATCGCCTGACAAGAAATGCATACAAACGGAGACAAATGGATTGAAAATATTGCTCTTCGTCGGGCATCCGTTTACACTGTCCGGTGATATGTGACCGGTCCTTGAATGGTGAATCGGTTCACAGTATGTACTACTTACTCCTTGCTTTGTGCTACACATAATATTCATTAATTACTCTTGCCCTTTCGTCATTGCATTATCCAACATGTGCTCGCTGTATCATACTCTAATGGCTTCCAGCAATAACAGCAATTAGATGTAGATGTGTTTCTTTCCAGTTCCAATTGCCTCTTAAATACATGTAGTAGCTTAGAAATTCATTATTTTTTGTCAAGCTTTGGAATTCAATCTTTCTTTCATCTTGGTAATCCATTTTTTTCTTTAAGATTTAAAATTCGTTATTTCTTCAAACTTTGAAATTCAATGTTTCTTCAAGCGTTTGAATTCATTTTTTCTTCAATCTTGGAAATTCATTTTTTCTTCTATCTTGGAAATTCATTTTATCTTCAATCTTGGAAATTCATTTTTTCTCAAATCTTGGAAATTCATTATTAATATTTTTGCTTGAAATTTAGGTAAATTTTGAAACAGCCTTGCTAAAAGCCATTTTGAGATTTGTAAAAGATTTAGTAAATCACCAATTCATTTTAGCATTTTAGCAAAATAGTGTTTCAGGGATTGCACAGTATGTACTTGACCCACCAGGTTCCTGTAGGCTATGGGTTAACAAATGGATCTGTTGTTAGTTAAAAAGACTTTTTACAAGCAAATATTGCAATTTGATGGATTGATCTGAAAAGATATGTGCAGTTTCGATTAGCAGCTCATATTGGAAAAGATAATTGTCACCAAAAACTATATTGGTATCATTGATTTGAAATTACTAACAAATAGCTCCAATTTAAACACATTTGTAAATTGATCATTTTAAATCAGTTTATCAAAAAAGTCATTTCATATGATGGAGCATTATAATTACAATGTACATGTAATATTGATCTGTTATTACATGTAGTTAAGGAAACACTCAACAAACAAACATTACAATTTTGTGGTTGAAATTCAGATTGTATCTTTTACTGCCTCAAAACAAATTTCTTTCTTTTAATGATTAACAGAGTAAATATATGGTTTTAACCATTTAATTTTCCAAATTAGGGACCATTTTTAATAATAACATGAAGTTTGTCTTGCCATACTGGCATACACGTTCTCTGCAATTTGAAAAAAAGAAAAGATTTTTACTAATGTATACCAAATTCATTCAGATACAGCCATAGGCTCTACAAAATACATTCTTGTGATATCAGGTTGTATTGCCGCATGAACAAAATTGGCTTTCCAAAATTAATAAATTAGATTTACAAATGTATGCCACTATGCAAATTGTCAATTCTATGTCCAGTTAGTATTGAATAGTGCATATGGAGCTGCAATATAATCAGGGCTCGACATTAGCACTTGCCCTGTTGCCCGGGGCAAGTCAAAATTTATGTCGGGCAAGTCAAATTTGGTAAATGGCCTAGTTTGGTTGCCCGATCGGGCAACTAAATAATTGATGAACTATGACTATAGGGAAACACTCTAAATCTCATCTAGAAATAAGCGGGCAAGTCAATTTTCTGTAAAATTTGAGCAAGTAAAATGTTAAAATCCATGATTTCACTTGCCCGAACGGGCCAGAAGTTCTAGAAACAAGTTAGCGTGGAGCTTTGATATAATACTTGTCTCTACCTCATTCTCTTTATCCTGGATTCCATGTCCGCTTAATTTGGAATGTAAAAATGAAGAAGAATTGTGCTTTTACGAAGTTTGTTTATAGGCCATTTAAATGATTAAAAACAAAACCCCACAAGTTCTGATAGTATGAACATATGATGACATAAATGGTACCCTGGGGTACCAAACGAATATCCGCCATTATGTTTAATTATTTATTTATTTTTTAGGGGTGTACCAGGGTATAGCGTGCATAAAATCGCGCGCTGCACTGCATACACAACGCAATATGGTTGTGCTTCGAGTGGACACAAGATGGCGCTACACAACGCGGTACCCCGGGGTACAACGGTACCCCGGGGTACCGCGTGTGTCATCATATTTCAAAAATCAAAAAGGCAATAGAAACTAACAAATGTCACATTGGTAAATGTTGTTGTTGTTGTTGTTTAGTTTGGTGGCAATCAGTCAAATCTGACTATTGTTGCCAATTGCTTTTCTATTGATTTCATCTTCACATATTTAAAAAATATTATACAATTTTATATATATATATCATCAACAAATTATTTCTATGGCACCGCTAAAAATATTGCGATATTTCATTTTTTTCTTTTCTCCTACCTTATTATGAATATTACTTTTATATACAAAAATATAAAAATTTTCCTTATTTTCCTTGTTGCTTGCTACATGCTTTACAAAGAAACATATTAAGTCAACACAATCTAATAATATATCCAATTATGATTCAAACTATGTTTTACAACACTCAACTCAACTGTATTGCAAAATGTGTAATTTCATGTGCACCTTGAGTTGCCAATGTACAGTACTTTATACAGTATTTACAATGTGTGATTTAAACCTGTTGCATATATAGGAACCTGGATAGCCATGTACAAAGTCTGGTAATATCAGAATATGGAAGTAAATTGGGTTCAAAAGTTAAGTAAATATCATATAAGTACAAACATGATAATATACTTCTCTCTCCCCTTAAAGTCAAACAAATTATGCATCCAAAGAAGAAATAGCCACTTATCACTTGATATGTTTTAGTAACCTCTCCTCTTCTTTTGCCCCATTCCATTCATTTGTTTCCATAGCAAATAACCATTGTAAGAAACCTATCTTTTTCTATTTTTCCATTCCCTTTCATTTATTTCCATATCAAGTAAACATTTTTAGTAACTTAGTTTCTTTTTATATATTTTTGTCAATTTCCTTTCATTTGTTTCCATAGCAACCAAGTAAATCTCTACTTCCCCAGCTGAGGCAACAAGACGCCCATAAATGCTGTATAGTCATCGACTTAGACGAGACGTTAGTACATAGTTCATTTAAGGTAAGTGCCCCTTTAACCTGCCTATAGTGGCCAGAGTGGCCCATAAATGCTGTATAGTCATTGACTTAGACGAGACGTTAGTACATAGTTCATTTAAGGTGAGTGCCTTTTAACCTGCCTATAGTGGCCAGAGTGGCCCATAAATGCTGTATAGTCATTGACTTAGACGAGACGTTAAAGTACATAGTTCATTTAAGGTGAGTGATCTAATTTATACTGTTGTTTATTGATACATTCAAACCTTTTTTATGATGGCCAACCTGCATATAGTGGCCATAGTGGCCAATAAATGCTGTATAGTCATCGACTTAGATGAGACGTTAGTACATAGTTTGTTTAAGGTGAGTTGCTCTTTACTGGTGTTTATTAATAGCTCTACTATATTAAATCCTGTGGAGTCAATGACTTCAAACCTTTCAGTACATAGTTTATGTTAGGTGAGATAGTTTTTTTAAATCAAAATTTGAACATCATTACAAATCTGATTTCTAACATAAGTAATCAACTATGCAATGCAATATAAGGAGTGGATGCTAAAAGACTATGAAGTCAATCAAATACAACCATTTCCAAATTAAAAAAACAAACTATGTGGTATACATGTAATTTTTTGGAAATATTTGCCACATTTATGACAGTAGTTTAAAGTATCGTTTTGTTTTTTGATATTGAAAGTATTTTCATTATTATGCATTATTTTTCGTTATTTTTCTCTCCAATTTCTCCAGCCCATTTCAAATGCAGATTTTGTTGTTCCTGTAGAAATTGACGGCACAGTTCATCAGGTGAGTAAAAACAAGAACAACAACAACAATACTATATTTATAACGTGCACATGCCACAGGGTGTAGGAGGAGGGATGAGTGGGAGATGTCTGACTAGCTGCAATACCATGTTGGCGCATCAGGCTTATTAACACCCGAATAAGGTACCCGTATATACTCCTAGAGGTAGAATGTAGAGGCAATGTGAATTTAAATGTCTTGTTGATGTTAAAACAAACAAACCAAAAAGACAACCAATTATTGTCGCTGCTCTCTACACAGGAGTATAAACTAGGTGGTAAATTAGCGGGGTGTAAATAAGCCTGTTATGCCAGTGTTAATGGCTAGTATACCTGCACCGTGGCTAGTATGCTCCCAGGGTAGTTAAAGTGCACAAGATAGCTGTGCTGGCTTGAACTTACTTGTTTTAGCTTGACGTTTCAAACATCTTCGATGCCCTTTCTTCAGAAGTTAGACTGAGTCTGACCGCTAGATGGCTTGGTCAGATTGCGTGAAAATAACATTTCTTATAATATCAATCAGACGAATCTTAACAAGGAAGGAATAATAATTATCCTCCAAGAGTATCTTATGACAGATGTGTGGGCATTACAATTTTAGAAAATTGTTGTCTTCGTCTCTTTAATTTGTAGACGATTGCAGTGATTATCTGCAGACATTCGCAGTGATCTTATGATTCACAAACGTTCACATTGATAGACAATCGCTATGATTTAATTACGGGTTATCACATTGATTTAATTGCAGTCGCAGTGATTTAGTTGGAGACAATTGCTGTGATTCAGTCACAGACGATCACATTGATTTAATTGCCGCCGTTCGCCATGATTTAATGGCAGACAAATGCAATGCATTGATTGCTTTGATTTAATCCCAGATGATCATATTGATTTAGTTGCAGTCAAAATAGTGATTTAATTGCTGTCAAAGGCTGTTTTAATCACAGATGATCACAGTTATTAATTCACAGACAAAGACGATTGCAGAAATTTAGTTGCAGACACTCGCAGAGATTTAATCATGACAATAGCAGTGATTTGATTGTAGGCAGCGGCAGAGATTAGAGCGTAGATGATTGTATTGATTTATTTGCATTAAAAATATTGATTTAATTGCAGTCAATGGCTGTGGTTTAATCACAGATGATTACAGTTATTAAGTCACAGACAATAGCAATGATTAATCGCAGAAGATTACAGCGATACGATGGCAGACTATCGTAGTGATTAAATCTTAGACAATCTTAGTGATTTAATAACAAGTGTCAGACTATGTTTATACATGAACATGTATGTGTGAATAGTATCAGTACTGGAACTAGTAGTAGGTTTCATGATAGTGAAAGACTACATACGTGTATATTTATGTGTTTGTGTGAGTAGTATCATTACTGCACTTAGTAGCTTGCATGATCGAGCGGTTAACAGCTGTTAATGAGATTGAATGGTGTGTGGCCCAACGCCTTCACAGATCTAGCATTTAGTCATCGGTTTAGGAGCGTTCACACCTGTTTTCTAAAACACTGGTTATTTTTTAATCCAAGGCAAAGCTATATGAAATATGTATTGATTATAGATTCCTTATCGACTTTAACCTACACCTTTAGAGAGAAGCATTTATTCATCGGTTTAGGAGAGTTCACACTTGTTTCCTTAAACTCAGGGTTATTTTTTTATTCCAGGTCAAATCATGTGCAAGTATTATTGATTATAGATTGCTTATTGACTTTAACCTACACCTTCAGTGATCTAGCATCTAATCATCACTATATTGGCATTCATACCTATTTCCTAAAACCAAGGGGTATTTGTTTTAATCCAGGGCAAATTACATTTAAATGTGAAAGTACTATTGATTACAGTTTGCTTTTCGACTTTAACCTACACCTTCACAGATCTAGCATTAAGTCATCAGTTTAAGAGTGTTCACACCTATTTCCTAAAAAAGGGGTATTTTTTAAATCCAGGGAAATAGCATTTATGTGAAAGTACTATGGATTACAGATTGCTTTTCAACTTTAACCTACACCTTCACAGATCTAGCATTTAGTCATCAGTTTAAGAGTGTTCACACCTATTTCCTAAAAAAGGGGTATTTTTTTAATCCAGGGGAAATAGCATTTATGTGAAAGTACTATGGATTACAGATTGCTTTTCGACTTTAACCTACACCTTCACAGATCTAGCATTTAGTCATCAGTTTAAGAGTGTTCACACCTATTTCCTAAAAAAGGGGTATTTTTTTAATCCAGGGCAAATTACATTTAAATGTGAAAGTACTATTGATTACAGTTTGCTTTTCGACTTTAACCTACACCTTCACAGATCTAGCATTTAGTCATCAGTTTAAGAGTGTTCACACCTATTTCCTAAAAAAGGGGTATTTTTTAAATCCAGGGGAAATAGCATTTATGTGAAAGTACTATGGATTACAGATTGCTTTTTGACTTTAACCTACACCTTCACAGATCTAGCATTTAGTCATCAGTTTAGGAGCATTCACACCTGTTTCCTTAAACTATTTATCCGGGGCAAATTATGTGAAAGTCTTGATTTATTGATTTGATTTGAAATACATTTCATGTATAAAACCAAACCAAACTAAACCAAAACTATACTATCCCTTTAAGGCATGGGACTATATATGATTCTTGCCACTTTCTCTAGTTTACATCATGTGTGTTTGTATTTCACCATTTTCATAGAAAACAAAATCAACGTATTGTCTCATGTCAAAGTGGTAGTCGTCTGTTATGTTTTTTGTGATGTTTGTGATTTGGTAGGTTTGGAAGGTTCATGGGATATTTTTAGCAGTTTTCCAAGACTTGTTGTTAGGCTTTAAAGGGATCGAGTAACTTTGTTGACATTATGTGCAAAAACTGGCAATTTGTTGGTAAAATGTGAATTTCTATGAACTGATATGTCCACAGAGTGATTTATGAAAATTACATAGTAAATGAATGTCATATAACCAAGTAATTTAAGCGAAAATGCAAAGTGATATTCGCTAACTCATTGCACAGACTTTGTACACGAGTTATAATTATGTGTTATGTATATCTTTCTAATGAAAAAAAACTGAAACCTGTTCCACGCTTGTATTGGTAATATGAATATAACAAAGTATGAGAGAAACACTAGAGTTCTAAGGAAGTTTTGTGGGTTTGGACAGAGGGTGATTTCAAGTATGGTGTTTAAGGTTGGTGTTAGTGTTTATTAAACACTAACACCGGCCATAAACACCATACTTGAAATCACCCAATGTTACTGGATCCCTTTAAAGCGTGGAGTGACGCAGATGCTGAAAGCTGATATTTGTTCCCTTTCTCTCAGCCTGTTATACAATACTCATCTTAGTCTCTCTTCTGCCAGAATCAGATCAGATATATGCCTTCCAGACTGACCAAATTTCCCTGCTATTCAAGCGGACGCCTATAGTGAAGAGCCTTGTATTGGAAAGGTCGCAGGGAATAAAAGCCCTAGATAGCAGTTAAATTCTCCTAATGTGCAAAAGACCAAATTTTGTTGATGCACTATTTAAGCAGACACCTCAGCCTTAAATCTGAAAGGTTGCATAGAATGATAGCCCTATAAAGAGAGCAGTTAAATTCTCATACTGCGCAGAATTTAATTAGTCTATCAACTTGTCACTTTGATTGAAAAGCTCTTGTTTGAAAGTGAGCGGAGAAATTAATACAAGAAACAGGGATTAAATGGTTCAGTCAGCCTGACCAATGGCTGCGAGCCAAACCGTAACACCTGCAGATCAAATGTGTGGTTCATAGCTGCTCGGAATTATGCCCCGTCTGAATGGCCATGCAATAGCTTTAACAAAATAAAAAAAATTGTATTGGTTCAAAAGAAAACATGCACAAAATTCTTAACAAACAAAACAACAAAATACAGATACATTTCTTTGTTTTAAAAAAAAGAAGGTGGTTACATGTACAATGTCATATTTTAAAGATAAATCAGTTCCTTGAAAATGACTATAAGTTTAATCATGGTGCAATAGCTAATTTCGAGGCTTGTGTAAACCTTAACAAACAAAACTGTCCTTTAAGCCTCAGTCTGTTTCATTATGTGATACGAATGTCCTTAATGTTGTCGCACGTATGTTTCTGAGTGCTGTATATTTAGCATTGGACATTAGAAAGCAATTATGTACCAAAGTATTCAGGCCGTCTTATTGTCATCGTTATCATATTACCCACTGCTTTGCTAATGGGTGACTTTGTACATAGACTCTTTTAAAGATACTTATTAGTGATTTGCCTGAAGAAAACAAAAATAGTTGATAAGATTGTGTTTTGATCGGAAATTGCATCAAGTATAATTATGCTGCTAATTTGGTTCACGGCAACAGTATGATTATTTATGGACAAAAATGGACAAATGTTATTATTATTATTATCATATTTGATGAAGCCTTCTATAAAGTCCCGTTTTGTACCATCTTTGTCCCTGCCTGTAGGTGTATGTACTGAAGAGGCCACATGCAGAGATGCCAACCGTTCCGTTTTTGCCGTATTTGTTACGTTTTTTCACGTTTTTTCACGCAAAATACGGCAGTACGTTTTCCCCTAATAAAATACGTTTTTTTTGGAAAAACAAAAACAAACAAAAAAAAACGATTTTTTTTTTTTTTTTTTTTTTTTTTTTTTTTTTTTTTTTTTTTTTTGGTACTCCCTATAGAAACGATTGGAAAACAGCAACAAAATTTACGTTGAACCCTGATAAACTATTACTCCAGATACATATTTAAAATATAACACAAATAAACCCAACAAACTCATACAAACGCTGGTGTGATCGACCGAACCAACTTTTATATTAACGCACGCGTAAAGGGTATTTTTGCTGTGCGAATTGGCTTCGCGAAAAAATATGTTTTTTTATTGCCTTTAAAGGTTGGCAGCTCTGAAAATACTTTTTTTTGGTTCAAAATACTGTTTTGTACCTCTCAGAATACTTTTTTTGGTTTGTGAAGGTTGGCATCTCTGCACATGTGGATGAATTCCTGCAGAGAGTGGGTCAGCTATATATGAATGTGTGTTTGTGTTTTTGCTTTGAATCCCCATTATGTTTTTAAAATGTGTTTAAATGTTACACTTTATATAATATTTATAGCAATGTTTCTACCATCTTTGTTTTTCCTGTAGGTGTATGTACTGAAGAGGCCGCATGTGGATGAATTCTTGCAGAGAGTGGGTCAGCTATATGAATATGTGTTTGTGTAGGTAGTTGCTTTGAATCCCCATTATGTTTTTAAAATGTGTTTAAATGTTACACTTTATATCATATTTATAGCAATGTTTCTAGCAATGTTTCTACCATCTTTGTTTCTCCTGTAGGTGTATGTACTGAAGAGGCCGCACGTGGATGAGTTCTTACAGAGAGTGGGTCAGCTATATGAATGTGTGTTATTTACGGCGAGTCTTGCAAAGGTAAGACCACCTACAATGTACATGTATAACCCATAAAAGGCCGAGAGCTATTTCAAGGCAAATTTGATCATTAATTTCCTCAACAAATTGGCAATTCCTAATTTGTTTCTACCTTTTAATGACATAAAAATTTGTGGAAAATATTTAGTTATTCAAATTTAAGGCAAATACGAAGTAACTTTGTTGTGAAGTTGCCAATTTGAATGACAAATTCTGTGTTGAAAATATGACAATGTGTTGCCAATTTATGGATTTTCCAAAATTGTAGCGATCTACGCAATAATATAAATCATTAACAAATAATGAAAGCAAGTAGAGTAATAAAAAAGGGCTAAAAGGACACTTCATATATCTTGTTATCTTACTGCTGAAGTGTAGGACTACCAACCCACAAATATGTGGGCCATCGTCCTTGATGGGATAAAGGGACTCTCCCTTTCTTAATTGCATTGAAACAATATACACAGAGGCTCGGAGTAGTTGAACCCATGAAATACTGTTTAAACGTATTTAAATAATTTTTAAAAGGGCCCCCGAAGATCGTCTGGCAAGTAAAATTAAGACTTGTCAACTTTTGGTATCCCAGAACAGGATTTGGGTAGCATATATATTACTATTCAGAAATACATTTTTTAAGTTGATTAAATTTGGTGTCCAAAACTTACAAAAGTTTGATAAAAATATGTATCTCCATGATCTCATATCTCCACTGAGTGATGTGTGATTATTTCATGTTCAATGAATGTTATGTAACAAAATAATGAAACAAAAATGAAAAGAGATAACTCATTGCACTAACTTGGTACATACATTTCAGTTGAAAGTCTCCAAGGTCATAAATATCTTTATGATAAAAGGGAAATTAAGAAAACTGAAACCTGTTCCATGCTTCTATAGATAACACAAATACGACGAGGTTTGTGATAACCACTAGAGTTCTAAGTAATTGTTGTGGATGTTGACAATGTTACTAGATCCCTTTAATGCATTATTGTTGGTATTCCACCTCTCTCTCACTCTCATAGTAGAGTGACCCTATAGCAGACCTCCTAGACAAATGGGGTATGTTCAGGTATCGGCTGTACACAAAGACTCAGGGCAATGAAAATGCTACAGCCCTTAGAACCCTGTGATAACTGCTATACAAATGCAATCTTATTATTATTATTATTAAGTTTTTTTTTCCCACCCCTCTCTCTCTGACTCTGACAGTATGCGGACCCTGTAGCAGATCTCCTAGACAAATGGGGTGTGTTCAGGAGTCGGCTGTTCCGAGAATCCTGCGTGTTCCACAGAGGAAATTATATCAAGGTATGAACCCAACTACTCCTACTTGTCACCCCCTTAATCCTACATGTTTACCCTACTTAATCCTGCATGTTACCTTGTTTATCATATGGAATACTGATTGTTCCACCAGATGAAAAAATATCAAGGTATTAACCCAGCTAATCCTACTTGTTACCCCCCTTAATCCTATGTGTTTACCCTACTTAATCCTATGTGTTGCCTTATTTATCATATGGAATACTGATTGTTCCACAGAGGGAAAACATGTCAAGGTGTGAACCCAGCTAATCCGAATTGTTACCCCCTTAATCCTACATGTTTACCCTTCTTAATCCTGCATGTTACCTTGTTTATCATATGGAATACTGATTGTTCCACAGAGGGAAAACATGTCAAGGTGTGAACCCAGCTAATCCGAATTGTTACCCCCTTAATCCTACATGTTTACCCTTCTTAATCCTGCATGTTACCTTGTTTATCATATGGAATACTGATTGTTCCACAGAGGAAATTATATTAAGGTATGAACCCAACTAATTCTTATTGTTAACCCCCATAATCCTATGGCTGGAATTCACAAAGGAGGTTTTTGTAATTCTCTGTTTTAAACAATGAAGTGCAGCTTGTAGACAAGTAAAACATGGAGATCATAGACCTTTATTTGGTGTCTTTAGAAAATGTGTAGCTTCAACATTCCTATTTGGAGTTTGGTAAAATTACAACAACAACAGCAACAAAAACAAATTTCTGTGTTTTTTCAACTGGATGTTATGATTTTTTTTCTTTGTATCGCTACTGGATGTAATAATCATTATTTCTTTGTATCGCTACTGGATGTAATAATCATTATTTCTTTGTATCGCTACTGGATGTAATAATCATTATATCTTTGTGTTTCCACGTGCACAGGACCTCGGCAGGCTGGGCCGTAAGGGCTAGGGTTAGGGTTAGGTTTATAAAGCTACTATCATTATTACATAGGATCTAAAAAGTTTTCCACTGAGTGTAATAATCTTTTTTCTTTGTGTTTCCACGTACACAGGACCTCAGCAGGCTGGGCCGCAAGCTAGGGTTAGGGTTAGGGTTATAAAGCTACTATCATTATTACATAGGATCTAAACAGTTTTCCACTGAATGTAATAATCATTATTTCTTTGTGTTTCCACGTACACAGGACCTCAGCAGGCTGGGCCGCAAGCTGGAACGCATCGTCATCGTGGACTTGTGCGCCACGAGTGTCTGCAGACAGATGTGTGCGCGTTATAATTATATAGCTATTATTATCCTTGCGTTATGTTTTACACTGGATGTAATAATCAATATTTCTTTGTGTTTCCACGTACACAGGACCTCAGCAGGCTGGGCCGCAAGCTGGAACGCATCGTCATTGTGGACAATTCCCCTGCTTCATACATCTTCCACCAAGATAATGCAGTAAGTGCAATAAATTCAATTCAAGTTCTTAGCATGAAAGTTCATAAGAATTAACATTTTAAACCTATGATCAAAATACAAATATTTACCTCCGAAAGATGGTTCCGTAAGCGCCAATTGTGTGCGAGTGCGCCAATTCTACACCGGCGTACGTTTGGAGACGATAGAAGCACGGTAGACTCGTAGGTCTTAGATAATGGACTAGCCTCCAGTCCCATGGACAATTACTATGATATCGTGATGGGTTTTCACATTATATCATTTGTCTGGGAACCAATTTGTCTTGAATTTTTATAATGTATTGTATATATGTTTATATATTCTGTTTTTCAACATGCAAGTTAAACTGCAGGGCGCCTTTGTAAAGCAGTTTTGCATAACTGATTAGGCCTACCCTGCAGTATAAAATAAATAAAACAAATAAATTCATAAATACATTACAAATTTCTGACCTTGTTGGTGGAATGGACTACTAAAACTGTACTGTTACATTTCATTTATAAGAATATTATTTTTGAGTGGTGGTTCCCTTTAACCAATAAGCAGCCATATTTTGTGATAGGTTACAGTTTTCTGGGATAAATGAAATACCTAAGCACTAGTTGTGACTTCAGGGGGGTGTTTCACAAAGATCCTAAGTTGAACTTAACTCTAAGTTGGACTTAAAAAGTATGGAAAGCCATTTGTAGCCTTGGAATAAAAAATATTCATTTAAGCAAACATTTTCATAAATTTTACATGAATAACCTGAAATCTCCTTGATAATAGAAAAATATTAATGATTTGAAACAACATTTATGCCTATTTAAAGGATTTTTACAAACAAAATCAATGAAACTAACGGCTTTCCATACTGTTCAGTTAAACTTTTTAGTCCAACTTAGAGTTAAGTTCAACTTAGGATCTTTGTGAAACTCCCCCCTGGCTAAACATTTCCTCTGCCTTGCCCTCACAACCTTTGATGGAAAGAAAACACACGGCTTCCTTCCTCCCGGTTTCCCTTAACTCCTAGCTTGCCAGGGGTAAAGGCAGCTCAATGGGAGTTACAGTCAAACCTGTCTTATTGGCCACCTGTCTATAGCAGCCTACCTGCATATAGTGGCCACCAACATAGATCCCCTGCTGACGAAAACAATGTTATGTAACCTGTTTATATAGAGGTCACCTGTATACAGTAGCCACTTTTCTTGTTTCCCTTTAATAGGTGGTCACTACACACAGGTTTGGCTGTATGTGTATTGTGAGATGTAATATTGCAACATTGGCAGTCAAGGTGTTAATGCACTTGTTTTGATGAAAGAGGACACTCAACTGATATCATTATTTTATAGAATAATAATAATAATATGGACATTTATATAGCGCAGCTACTATATATATACTCTAATGCGCTTAAATAATTAGAATCCTTGTATTGTATATGCAAAGAACTGTTATTGTTAATGTGCTATATTTGTGTACAAGAAAATTGCTCTGTAACATAATGGGAAGGCCCAATTTAAATCATTTTTTATGTGGAGATATAATAATAAGAATATACTTGATTTATATAGCGCCTATCACGATTGGTAATCATCTCTAAGCGCTTTACAATTATATTATTACCCCGGTCATCGGATGCATTCTGCAATCAATCCATATTTCTCTGTGATCTATTTTGATATGCGATGCAACTTTTGTCAATGTGCAAACTTTGTTGAGGGCTTTAATTTTGTAGGTACTGTAAACGTTATTTTCAAGCTGAGCGACACAAAAACACATTCGCAGGATTTTAATTTCGCGGCCGAGCAAAATCACAGCCTCTGTTGATTTTGAACGAATACGTACCCGAGTTCTACGGCGCAGAGATTTGCGGAGCGCGGGATGAGTTCTAAATGAGAGTTTATACACTTGCTTATTATACACACATGGGCCACAGTATTTTTATATCAATGACGGGCCAGGCCATAACACATTTATTTATCTCACTGCCCCTGTTCAAAACACGCATTGTTAATCACGCATTTATATTCGCGGACGCCGACTTCAGCGTGAAATACGCGAAAATTAATGCACCGCGAATATTACCACGTTTACAGTATATAGTAGGGGTGATTAATTAACCCCTGAAGAATAGACATTTCAACAAATCTATGCCAGTTGTGTGTTGGACAAAATTCATAAATTATTGCTGCAGATATTGAGATATTTCAAATTTTGAATTCAAGATTTATAAACAAAAAATTGAACTTAAGTCAGAACAACAGCTACTTGGCATTATCGCATTTATCGCACTATTTTTTAAACTGATAATAGGTTACAATTGTTTTCTATTATAAGTTATTAGTTACTAATGTTCTGCTTTTATTTTGTGTTCTCTACAGATCCTCGTGAGTTCTTGGTTCGATGACATGTCACACACAGAGCTCCTTGACGTTAGCCTGCTTCTTTTGTTAACATTTATACAAATTTGTGCTTTTATTCCTCGTTATGCTAACAAAAAACCTGTTACATGATTTTAATTTTTCAAGCATTATCACTTACAATTTGTTTTGTTTTTCTTCTTCTGTACAGATCCCCGTGAGTTCGTGGTTCGATGACATGTCAGACACAGAGCTCCTCGACGTCCTCCCGCTCCTCGAGCGCTTAGCCGAGGAGGAAGACGTCTACAAAGTTCTCAAGAAGGAGAACCACAATCACATAAAGCATTAAGACGATGAGGAGGGGGGCGTGTACGCACCCCTTGTCGGAACAAGCTATCCGCCCACTGGAGGGGGAGATCATATCCCCCCGAACTAAACTTCAAACAGACATTTGACTGGAAGATACACTTTCCTTTTCTTTCTATCTATCTGTCACGCATCCACAAGCCGATGATGATGATGATGATGAAGATGGTGGTGATGGTGAGGAAAGTATATATATAGAAAACGGTTTTACTTAAAAACTGCCAAAGTAGCGTGGATGAGATGAGACAAGGCGTTGCTTCAGTGACATCTCGGCGTATGGTAGTAGCCGTGGTAACGGAGGCGGGATGCAGGGACATTGACAACCCGTGTGCTCCGACCCAGCGACCTATCAGATCTCAGGAGCACAGGATGCACATTTTATTCCTTACGTTTACCCCATCTTATCTTTCTTCTTCTCTTTTTTTTTTAAAACCTACTTTTTAAAGTTTATGCAGCCACTTTGTATTTTGTGTAGCCCGATTGTCCCCGATTGATTTTGATTTTCTTTTCAATATTTTGCAGCCATGTTTTGTAATAGTCTTGATTGCCTTCTAGGTATGGAACAACGGAAACTTCATCTTTCTCTTGAAGTCCCTAAGTATTTGATGAAGTAAACAACAAATAACAGATAAAAAGTCTGGCAATGTTATATCACATGATTGCCTGACAATCATTAAAAGGTTAATTTCATCCCCCAGGGGTAATCAGAGTCCCAAGATAACGACAAATAAAAAAGTATATTGAAAGGCAGAGTAGCAAGAAGCTAAATTATGATCATACTTCTCCATTTTCTCCACCGATATGCAAGGATTCTTCTAGTTTTTAGGGCAAAAGTTTGAACAATTTTGTTATGATTGATCCTCTATTTTGTAGTTTACCAGCTGTGAACTATAGCAGTCCTACTGACTTTGTATAAAGGCATTTTTCTTACTTGAACAAACCTTTCTATTAGCAGTTATTATAATATCCATTCGGATTTACACTAGAGAAGGAATATTAATAGTATATATATGTTTTGAGTTTCCTATCCTTTCAGATCACTGCCTCTGCTGTCTGTATTTTACTCATCATAATATATTCTAACAATATTATTTGCCAAATGGGTATCCTTATTCCCCTCTAAATTACAGTATAGCTGCCTTTTTGTTTCTACAATAACTTGTGTATCGCCCGAGTAGCGCTACTTACCTTTTCCCTCGACGCAAGATCCACACAAAGATTTCTCGCGCACAATTTTGTCCTTTAGAAAAGGTTGCTCCAGAGTTAAAATAGTAGTCATGGAGACGGTTCATGCTCCAAGAGGGAGGGCTCTTTAGCCCCCCTTCCCCACCCACCCCCCCACCCAAAGTTAATCAAACAAGTCAAAGGCAAAAGGATCAATTGCTATTCCCTAATCTTTACAAGAAATGTTGATATTTAACTAAATAAGAAATAGTATATAGTTAGTGCTGTCAGTTTTAGATCCATTAACAAAAATCTACATTCAACAACACCAAAAGTGTTGATTGAATGCTTAAATATTTAACAAATTAAGAAATGTTATTTAATGTCAATTTTAGATCCATTAACAAAAATCAAGTGTTCAAGTTTTGACTGAATGCTTAAAATAAAATTATGCAATGTGAGCCACGTTTTCTTTATAGCTAATCGTGTGGGAAGCGTTCTTTGTGTGATCTTGACTTGAGGGAGTAAGGATATTATGATTATTAATATTTTTGTTGTAAATATACGAGAGTTGTAATTATGATAGGATACTAAATGACATATCGACTTATGATCAAATAATCCTAAAAATAGCATGATAATGGATTGCATGTACATGTGGATTTATAACAAAAATTGTAAAAAGAAAAAAAACCTCTGGAAAAAAAAATGAGCAGTTTATGACTTTTTATGAGAAGAGATTTAGATTTGCAATGGAGAGAGATTGCCATGAATGTATTTTAATATATATTTTGAATATTTTCTCATACTTTTTTGTTGAGTAGTAGGAATTATATATATATTGATGATCGTGTATTTATTTCATGAAAAGTAATGGATATGGTATGACAGAAACTGGGACTTGTTAAAACACTGGGAAAATGCATTAATTCAGGGCTCAACACTTGCACTTAGCCAATGTCGATGGCCCACATGAGAACAAAATCGATGTCAGGTCGGTAAAATGTGATAAAAGCAGCCCGATGGAGCAACTTAATTTTCAAACTGACAATTACAAATTGAGAAAATCTTGTTTTCTTTCTCGTCGAGCTTCATTCGTAGTTGCAGTTTTTTAACCAATAAAGGGAGTGACATTTTGAATAGTTTACAGTGTACAGTTTTTACAGGTATGTAATGTAAGTCAATTTTTGTTTCGGGCCAATCGTAAATGGAGAAAAATGGTTTGACTTGTCCGACCGAGCCACTGGCGAAAAAGTTAACGTTGAGCCCTGATCACTTGTTCACGATGAACAAATCAGAGCTGTTTTTATGTTGGATTTATTTTTGATGCATGTCTGTAATCTTATATAGTTTGGTTGCAAGTTAACACTTTTGTAAAGTCAGTTGCGTTGAAGCCTCCCAAAGTTACTGTGTTAACCCCTTGACTACGGGAACGGAGTTGGTATGTACAAAGTCTATGGGGATATCAGAATCTCCAAGGCAACATGTATGTCATATAATCAATCTGAATATCAGGCATAGCCATACATCTACTTCTTTATGATTAAAAAACAAGTTTCAAAGATTTGATATCATATATGGATGCCAGCTTGAATCCAGGGCCCATATTCATGAAAGCCTGCTAGCTTAGTTCCTTGCTAAGTCTATTTTGGATGGAATGGCTACAAATTTAACACAATATATTTTAGTTGCTAACTAGGGCACTTAAAGCTTACCCAGCTAACCGTAGTAGGGGACTAGGAAAACCGTTTGTTGGTCATTAAACTGCGCATTTAAAATACACTTAGCAAGAAACTAAGCTAGCAGGGTTTCATGAATATGGGGCCAGGCCCCGAGTGGTGCACAAAGAGTTTTGGAAAACAATAAAACCACAAATCCAGTGAAAAGAAATTAATACCTCAAAATTCAA
Source organism: Echinarachnius parma (assembly GCA_037951105.1). Lineage (NCBI taxonomy): Eukaryota > Metazoa > Echinodermata > Echinoidea > Clypeasteroida > Echinarachniidae > Echinarachnius > Echinarachnius parma. The sequence goes on from JBAMJV010000013.1 coordinate 56,974, forward strand.
ACTTTTCTTTGCACTCGGTATTGGCCCAAAAGCATGAAAAAGTTGTACCTTATATTCACTGGGTCGGTAAAAGGGCTTTTGACTCCTTTTAGTAATCCATTTCAAACTATGTTTCATAGCAAATTGGAACCAAGTAAGAAGGTCTCAACGTAACAAATTTATATTTTTTCAAGTTCCAAGTTTTAGCTCCCAGTATAGCCCAAAAGTGTGTTATATATTGATGATATTGTAGAGAGTGCTATACAAAGGCATGTGAAGATATTGTACATAATATATTCATTCGTTCATCGCTCGCTCTCTTTTTTTCCTTTTTTTTTATTGTATAAACAAAACTTGCATCAACAGGTGAATGAGAGGAGATATTTTTAATACAAATTGCTTTTTGATATGAATACAAAAGGTGATATTATGGAAATGTGTGTTGTATTGTCCAGGATGTTTGTGAATATTTTCTATGTTCTGTTTTTTTCCCCTGCTATTTATAATCTGTTTTACCTTTAAGTTTAAGTCAGAGTTCTGTTAAAGGGATAGTTCAGTTTTCGTCAAACTGAATTTTAGTAACTAAAACCGTTTGGATATATTTATTGATATTTCAGCTGTTTCTGAACCGATTTTGATCAAAGAAAGTTTATTCTGTCATTAAAATAGTATGCTCTTTCAAATTTGACACTCGGTTTTTCATTACCTCACCCCAAAAAAACTTCTTGATTACAAAAACCGAACTACCCCTTTGACTTCCCAAAACGCAATCGGACACAAATTCGACTGCTATATACAGAACTGTGAAAAAGGGTTCTTTTTTATTTGGAATATATGCCAGAAGTATTTTCAGAAAGAGTTTTATTATACCATCTATCTTGTTTGGGCAACTTTACAAGGGTTTAATGATTCACTTATCTTGTTTTGGCATCCGATTGTCTCGATTGGATCTAAATAATTTGAAGATATGCAGATGCTTTCAAATTTTTAACAGAATGTAGCTACAGTTGGGACAGGTTCTAATATGAATAGCAGGCAAAACGGCTTATAGTACACTATATCATGTAATGTTTTACTAACTGTTTTCATATATTAAAATACGAGTACGTACATGGAGTGAAAAGTAAAGTTAAAAAAGGGCTATTTTCTTGACATTTTCGAACTAGTTTTCAATCTAGTTTTCATTGTCCCGATTTTTATTATGTATATAGAACAAATATTTTCAACAATTTTACAAAACAGTTTTTTTCTTTTCAGAATGCATTCATATGATAAGCTTGGGTTATTAGGCTCAAGGCTTATAAGATTATATCTCTTTTGTATTTTTACTTTTGAATTATGTGCCACTTTGTCCTGGTTAGCCACCAGAACGGTTCCCATTTGAGATGACTAAAGATAAGCTAAATATATTTTGCTAGGAACATTGGATGGATGAAATGATGTATACTGTCGGGCGATAAGAAAGTGTATTGAAATTTGACATCGGGTAAAACAAAACCCAGCAGAAACTTCTAGAAAAATTATGAATTTTCATTGTATTGAAAAATGCATATTTAAGAAAGGCGTTTAAAAGAGAAAAGGTATGTGCTTGACCTGTTAAGACTTACGTACAGTAGTAATAATGTCTGTCATGTTTTCTTCAGTTGGTAACACAGCAATAGGAGTTGTATTTTTTTTATATCTTTCTTTTTACTACTTTATGTTGTACACATCATTTTTAATCACATTTCATAGAAAAGTTTAAAATGTATTCTCGTTTTTTTTTTCTCCTTCAAATTTGGGTGCATTATATCCTGGAGTTGTTTTAAAGAGAAACACCAATAATAATAATTACACTTTTTACCTGAAATATTGCACTATTGCTGTGATTCTCCTGCAAGTTGAGATTATTATTTTTTTTACTAGAAGAAAATATTGTGCTATCTTCATTTGCAATAAATTTGTTGTTTTGGTTTTGTTGTGGTACATGAGCGCTCATTTTTGCCGTATTGCAAGCAACTTGTTCCTGTGAATAATAATAATAGACATTTGTATAGCGCATATTGCAAAAAAGCCTCTTAAGGCCTGGTCACACAGGACACGACTAGACCCACGAATGCAGTACGCATTGGTACGAATCTATGGCAAGCCGTTTTAACATTTATTCCTATTTCTTGATATCAAGAATTGAATTATTGATATCAAGAATGCATTTCTTGAACTCCATTTTACGTAAGAGCATCAATAATAATGTATAAATACCAAAAATCAATTGAATATGTTACGTATTGGCTGAGATATGCCCATCCGAATGAATTTTACTTCAATGGGCAATCAGTGTTATAGTGCACGGGTTCATAAAGTTATGAACCAGTGCACTGTAACACTGATTGCCTATTGACAAAAAAAAAAAAATTTGGATGGGCATATCTCAGCCAATACGTAACATATTCAATTGATTTTCGGTGTTTGGACATGATTTGTTATGCTCTTTCTGAAAATGAAGTTCAAATTTGAAAATTCTAAAAAAAGATGTTTATGACATCATTGATGACGTCACACTTCACCACTCTATTCTTTCACATTGCCTGGGAGAGGAGAGGCATTTTCAAATACTGTTGTAATGTTATTCAGCTGTAATCCTCATATGAGCTGTTTCCAATGGAATCAACATGACATGTCTTAATAGACATATGGTCTTTCTCTGAAGGTAATTGCTCAGGCAGGTTTTACAGCAAATACATGTTTGTAATTTCTTGAGATGATTTTAACCACCTTATGTAATTCACCCGATAGCCAAACCACAGAATATCACTGCATGATTGTAACACTTTGTTTTTGAGCATTTTTTAAATTTTAAGCAAAACAAAACTCGTCTTCTTTAGATGGAAACAAAGCAGAAACCTATTAGTCTTTCATGCTAGAAAAAAAAAAGGAAGAAAGAAAGAAAATGTACTAGAGCTGTATCAGGACTACCATGTTGCGTTGGTATCGCAAAACCATTTAACACGTTGCGGATTGTATTTGTCAAAATTGGTCACATATGTGAAAGGCCACAAAGATCCTAAGTTGGAACTTAAAAAGTATGGAAAACCACTAGTTTCTTTGAAAAATTGTTGTAAAAGTCCTTTTTCAAAGCCATAAAATGTTGATTCAAATCATTAATATTTTCTTTTATCAAAGAGATTGTATGTTCTTGATGCAACATTTATGCAAAGTCTAACATTCTTTTTGGGAGGCTTGCTGATATGTTGTATTCCAAAGCTACAAATGGCTTTCCATAATAGTTAGGTCCAACTTTAGAGCTGAGTTCAACTAAGGATATTTGTGATACGCCCCCTGCTCTGTAGTGTTTCTTGAACCATGTACACAACAACAACAAAATGGAACCACATTCATGAGGGTAATATAATATATGTATTTGCGTCTGTAAAAACATCTATAGAGTTACTTATGCCCTTATGTAAACCATGTTTAATTTACCAGGGCCCTGTTGCAGAAAGAGATACAATCGATTGTAAGTTACGATTGATCGTAAGTCAGAAAATTTACACGTTTCAACCAATCAGATTTGCGCATCTAGAACACGTGATCTGACTGTACGATTAATTGCAACTTACAATCGATTGTATCTCTTTCTACAACAGGGCCCTGGAAACATAACATTAAGCATTATATGTATGCTAAGCAAATGTAAATCCAGTCCCAAGTCAATAGTTATCAATAGGGTAATTATGAAAAGTGTTCTACATCTATCACACTCATTACATGTATATCCATTTTCTTTTAGAAATGTATGTTATTATACTATTAAAAACTGATTTAAATTGATTTTTTTAAAAATGATGTATAGAATCCGTTTTTCACAGCTAATATAATCTTATTCGATAGTGTTTAGAACGGACAGCCTATGTGTATGCAAGTTATGTTTGAATACTTTATGGGGAAAACATTTAGGCATGATCAATCTCAATCAGGTTATTATATTTCACTTGTCCTTTGCAAACTTCTACTTGGAAAACCCTGCTTTTCCCATATGTACATTGCGTTGCTTCTTGTATATGTTTCCATAATTATAGTGTGAGTGAAAATATGAAAGTTAACAAATAATGAATAGATACGAATGTGACATATTTTACCATCATGTAAGTAGTGTGTATCATTGGAGAGAAAATACATTTTATATAAAAAAAGTAAAATAATCATATTTTATCATTTTTTGTCACATGTAGATCAAACGGAACTAACAACCCAATATTGTGGTGTTTGTATTGAAGTTTTTACTTTTCTTGAACCATGTACACAACAAAAAAAATAATAAACATTTTATCGAGTGATGGAACTAGAAACCACATTTATGAGTTTTGTGTACTTTATTTTCTTGTGACTTAAATGCATTGTCAATAACAATATATTGATTCCTCGATTTATATAGCACCTATCACGATTGATAATCATCTCTAAGCACTTTACAATTATAATATCACCCCAGTCATCGGATACATTCTGCAATCAATCCAGCACACAAGGTGCACATTTACCACTCCCTGGGGAGCATTCCAGCCAAGGGCAACCTTGTGGGTGCACACAATGCTAAGGAACTACGTTCCATCCTTCCGGGTGGAGAGCAGCAAATGTGGATACATTTTCTTGCTGAAGGAAAAACGTGATGGCCATACTCTGGGCTCGAACTTGGGACCTCACGATTGGAAGACCTGCGCTCTACCAATCTAGCTACACCACGTCCACATGTTGAATGATTTTCTCTATATATTTGATTACAGTTTTTGTTATTTTTACAAAAAATAATCAAATGATTGAAGGCTCAGTCACATATCACTGGATATTTTTAATGAACCCTGGACGGATAGAACATTTTAAAAATCTAATTATCCGGTGGTGAAAGTCTTCTCCATTAGTTCATGTATGAAAGATTCCTCCAGATAAGAACATACATCGCCTAACAAGCAACAGACAAGAAACACATATGAACAGACAAACAGATTGAAAATCTTACTCTCCGTTGGGCATCCGTTTACACTATCCGGTGATATGTGACTGGGCCTTAAATATAATTAGAAGTTTACTACGCTTTGAAAGCTAATTTACATTTTTATTTTATTAAGGGAGTATCTGAAACATCACCTAATATGGTACATAACATATATTTAGAAAGGGACATTATATTTTATTGTCTCACAATGATACCATTGACAAGATTGCTTGCTTCATAGAGCCAAATATAATTTATAACTAAATATAATTCATAACAATAACATTTATATATACATGTATCTTGAACATAATTTGACCTTAAAGCAACCCATTACCTTCTTCAAATTAACCAACGTCACATGGCATGCATGGAGCTTTTCCATTGTACCTTTTTGTTTGGTTTATGGAAGAAGAAAAGTGAACATGGTTTTTGATTTGTATAATTTCTTACTAATTACGGAGATATTTATGATTTAATTTCAAAGTGTTCCAGAGAGCATTTCAACTGTAGTTGGTAGTTGAAATCAATCGGCCGTTGATGATGAAATCTTACCCTTGGTAAACGCCCGGGGGGGGGGGGGGGCACTCGATCATGTATAATGTAAGACGGGTATGTGCCGCTTACAAGACCCCCGTTTTCACACCCGATTGCCGCTCTCAAGATACCTGATTTTCAAAAATCGCCGCTCCATAGACCCCCGGAATGACATGGCTAGGTAGTTGAGCTCCTTCATGTCCTTAGACCACCATTAGAGGGTTTCCGTAGGTCTTTGGTAGCTCCAAGTCCATGTATTTTGTAGTTTTAGTCTGCTCTTTAGACCCCTTAACTCCCGTTTCAGGGTTTTTGTAGCTCCAAAGACCCTATGGGCAACTCCAGCGTCACGGACATTACAAATCAGAGAATTTTCATGACTTTCCAATGCCACTACTAATTCATACCTCTAGCTAATGTCTAACTTTTATTTTGATTACAAAGCAATATCCTGGTTTAGTATGCAAAAACAGTTTCAGAACATTTATCCAATTCGTTACTGAGTAATTCTGCAAAATGTGCGCCGTCACGGACATTTCATCTTTTGGACATGACTTTTTGCATCCATATACATCTTTGCAAAAGTCTGTGAGTTCTGAGACCTCACAAAGGTGATTTAGGTATTTAATTATAGAACAGGCAATGATGAATTGAATCCAAGTTGTTTTGGGGGAAACGGGCCAGGCATATGTGATCTAGACAACAAAACAGAGGGTCACGGACATTACACTTTTGTCCACTATTTCTAAACTCAGAAATAACCCGCAAAAAATGCTCCATTGTGCATGAAACTTTTTAAATTGTACATTTGATATGTAATCAAACAGTTTTGAGAACAAAAATTATATTTAAATTTGTTTTCAATTAGCAACAAATTATTTTAAAAATATTAATAAGTTTTTCCAAAATTATTGTAAAATTTGAAAATTTTCAACAGAATGTGCAGCCAACCAGATGTTCAACTATTTAAAACAATATTATACATTTTTAATCAGGTACAATGCTGTTTTGTGCCAACAAATTGTAAAATATAAAAAAAGTTGTGTACATCATGGGCATAACACATGGAAAATCATGGACTAAAAGTATAATTTTTGCAATATGATCATACTTATGAGATTTAACCATCTCTTTCTCCTCCCAGTAAGTTATAGTCAAGTCTTTATTGATTATTGAGACATGCATGTTCAAATTAAGCAATGAATTTAGTTTTATAAATAGTTCAGAGTACTGACTCAAAGTTCACTATCTGATTAACGATACAATTTATTAAAACTTAAACCAGGAAGGTAGTAGTGCCCCTGTTACTTGGGATTATCTTATTTCTTGGCTAAAATAAGACATGTACATAAGAAAATAATGCTTGATATTTTTTTGCTCTGCTTTTTTATACTTTTCACTGTGTATGTAATGTCCGTGACGCAGCCGTGACGTAATGTCCGTGACACCATTCTGGACAAACCATCACATATTTTAGTAAATGCTCTTGATATACTTTATGATATAACATTCTAGCTTTGCAAATGAATTTTGAATTAAATTGAATTAGGACTTCTGCTTCTACAAAAACTTTTATATCTAAAACGTCACGGACATTACACATCAATGTTGTAAGAATCAAGATTTTATCCAATAACAGTTTTCAAAAAGTAAAGATTTTTACACAATTTCCTTTTCGATTATGTTAAAACAAAGCACAAACAAGACATTAGAAGTAGAATTATTGCTCTGAAGTGATCCATATTTGTAAATTTTATTTCACAAACAACGGATGCAAATTTCATCATTTTGGGGGGGTAATACATACAAATTTTGTCCCAACTTTAATGGCCCAAAAAAAAGTATTCTGCATTGAATTTCAAACTTTTTTCCTTTAGTCATCAAAATATGGTCCTTCCTCATTACTATCCAGTAGTTAACAAGGCTGTCCCATGAGTTTCATTTTTCCATCCTTGGGTAACATTTGTCGTGGAATTGCCCCTATAGTTTGTGCTTGTATTCAGCTCTTATGACCCCCATTTCAGAGTTCCGTGAGGCACACCCCGTCAAAAAATAATTCGAGTGCCTCCCCCCCCCCCCCCCCCCCCCGGGGGTAAACGGTCTTCTTGCTCTATGGAAGTTTCACACGACATTCCAAAGAATATTCTGATGAGTCTTAAATATCACAGATAATACAATCTTATGAAATGGTCAGAACAGCCTCGCCAAAGTCAGACTGGTTGTTTTGGACCTCTTGATTGGGCAGAATATTGTTAATTTCTCTTAAAGGGATCTAGTAACATTGTCCAAATCCTCAAAACTTACTTGGAGCTCTAGTGGTTCTCTCGTACCTTGTCATATTCATATCAACAATAAAAGCATGGACATGTTTCGGTTTTTCAAATTTCCATTTTGTTCAAAAGATATTTACGATTGAAGTGTTCAAAATATGTTAAACTGTCCACGGGATAATTTAAGCCGTGTACAAAGTACGTGCAATGAGTTAGTGAATATCACTTGCAATTTTGCTCATTTCTCGGCCCCAAAACATCCAATTAACGTGACAATTTCACACATTACTTTGTGGACATATCACTCAGATCACACCAATACACATTTTATTAATCACTCATCACTTGTTGCACTTGTCAACAAAGTTTACATCCCTTTAAATTGTGAGAAAATGTTTCATCTTATTCTGTTTTAGAAATGTGGTCAGCATTTCCTAGAGCAGCTTTAATTGAGCGTGAGCGTATTTGGTGTCCGTCTAGTACTGCATGGGCGTCGATCACGGGGGGGGGGGGGGGGGGTGGGGGGATATATCCCCCCCCCCCCCCCCAATATTTCAGGTGGGGTGGATGGCCTGTATTATTATTCCCAGCGCGGGCCGCTAGCGAGAGAGCGAAGCGACCGAGCGGTGGGAGGGGGGTGTCCCCCCTCCCACGGTAGGGAGCTTTTGCAATTTTGAACTTGAAATCGTGCAATCTGATGCATACCTAATGAGGTCAAATAACATTTCCTATACAGTCATTAAGCACCCTAAGTCACTATGTTCTGCTTACCAACAAACAGGTAACATGTCTTGATCATAAATGTTTCTTGTTGCAGGATGAGATGACAAACTTTGCTGTGGGAAGACTACTGCTGGCTGCCCAATGAGAACACTCAATCACTGTGTTCTGCTTACCAACATACAGGAACATGTCTTGATCATGAATGTTTCTTGTTGCAGGATGAGATGACAAATTTTACTGTTGGAACTACTTCTGCTGGCTGGCTTCTAAGATTTGCTCTTCTTAGCAAATTGTTCAGGATTATGCTCCTTATTGTACTTTGAGGTGGCAGTCTTAGCAGTGCGAAGAACCTCCTCTGGTGGCTTATTGGCTTATTGGCCAGCAGCGCCCGCGAGTAGGCAGGGTGTGGGCCGGGTCGGGCGTGTATCCCGCAAACAAATACGATGTCAATGAGTTCTTCCACGGTTTTTTTTTTATAAATTAAAAGTAACCCTAAGTTCAAAATTGGACAGAGAAATCGAAAAGAATTATTCTTACCGTCGAAGATATCCTTTAGGCGAACCAAATTTCCTCGAAGAATCCGCAATCAGAATGAATTATCAAAACAAAATATTTCTCGTTGTTGTCAATGTTGAGCTCGTAATCGTCGGTCGAAGTCATGCACACACACGTTGAATTGCATGCACTACTAGGTAGCGGTAGCGCGACCCGCCGCTCTCAAGGCGCGTCGCGCAATCCTTGCTACAAAAGCCTACCACCTGAGAAAGGAGCGTGGGGTTTCTACCAAGATCATTCTGAAGGGAGCTGAAGTTGCGCTCCTGTGGAAGGAAAAGGGTACTGTCAAGTGGAACGACTACCGTGACTGAATCAGACTGTAACCAGCACCCACGTAAGCTAGTGACCATAATTTCAACCATAAACTCACAATCAAGATAACTTCTGTATGGCATTTATACGTAAACAAAGTTTTAATATGCCAGTGAATATCTGTGTCTCTATATAATTTATATCTCATTATGCAGCTCGACAACTCATGAATATAATTTTTTGTTGTTGCAAATAAGTATTCCATGAAAACGATGCATGAATATTAATTTCGCTTCGTATGGCCTTTCTTGAATAGATATGAAATACTAAACTCATTTTAAGTCCAAATTTGAACTTGTTTTTGCCCGGAAATTTCATAGTAATGATACTAATGAATTATATATTTCCGTTATTCAATATTTAAAATTAACGCATATGCAATGACATTCAAGATTAAAGTACGAATTTGCCAGTCAACATTTGTGTATATGCTGTATGAAAAACTTATGGTCATGTTTTATTTTATGTGTCCCTCGATCCCGATCCCGATGGTCATGGATGAAGCACTAACTGGTCCCGGATCAGTTCGTTGACCTTTGCCGTTAGGACCTAACGATAGTTTGATTTGATTTAACCATTAAGTAGGGCAAACGTAATGGTCTAAGTGATTAAATGCATCGTTGTTCGTAATTCATTTATTTATATTTGTAACACGCATTGGAAAATTTGTTATTTTTTATTTATCATGTAACTTCCTATAATATCACATGTTATTACATGATTTTAAATAGCTTATACAGGCAATCTGGACCTGGGAGGGTCTGAGTGTTTAGTGGTCATGGCCATGGTCATGTTTTATGTTTTATTCCCTGCAATCATCTTTATCAAGGGCATTCCCTGCATGACTTGTCTTTAGTGATTTATTTTACGTGTACCTCAATCCCTATGGTCATGGATGAAGCACTAACTGGTCCCGGATCAGTTCGTTGACCTTTGCCGTTAGCACATAACGATAGTTTGATTTGATTTAACCATTAAGTAGGGCAAACGATGGTCTAAGTGATTAAATGCATCATTGTCCGAAATTTATTTATTTATATTTGTAACATGAATTGGAAAATTTGTTATTTTACTTATCATGTAACTTCCTACAATATTACATGATTTAAATAGCTTATAATATATGCAATCTGGACCTGGGAGGGGCTGAGTGTTTTGTCAAATTTGGTTGTATTGTTAAGTGATGAGTTTCTGGGGTCGCGTGGCTCCTCTTTTAATGATACCCTCGCTGGTATGCGTAAAAAAAAAAAATTACGTAATGTTTTGTCACGTACTCCAGTTTGCTAAGCTTGAGTATTATGTTGACTGTAGTCGGTACAAAGATGTTCTCGATCTTGCGTGTATGAGCACCGAATGTTCTGCTCCCTCCCGCATTGTACTATGTCATTGTAATTTTTTTTCTTCTTTTTTTTTCATAATTTTTTTAAATAGATATTCTGTCCGTTTTTTCAATTAGAATCGGCAGTATAGTGTGATGTTAGTGTACAAACTGCTGTCAAGATGAAATACTTTGATATCTCATCATAGTTTCTTCTAAATTTGGCACTCACTATACCACTTGTATATTAATCCTCTTACCTTTGGTTTATTATTTGTTTTGTTTATTTGTGAATTTATGTAAAATACCTTAACTTTTAACTTTAGCAATAGATAAGCAGGGTTCAATGTGCCATTTTTTGATCGAATCTATCGAATAGGGATTACAAAATTAAACGGGAAAAAAAAAAAAAAAAAAAAAAGATATTTTTTTTTTTTTTTTTTTTCTTTTTTTTCTTCGGATATTCGTATCCGAAAATTTGTATTCGGTATCCGACCTTCACGGTCGGATATCGAATAGCCATTCGATTTGACTCAGCTCTAGTAAACACTCTTGCGTGCATGACATCTATGATTAGGCTTTGTTCCCCATAAAAAAAACCTTTCATGGGCATTCCGCTCGCGCCTTTTGTATGCGCTTTAAATTGCGCGTGCCTGGGTTCCGCTGGTCACTGGCGGGACTTTGTCCCTACACTGTATGTTGGTCTTTGTCGTTGGAAGCCCTAATGACATTGAGCTATGCATGGGTGAGTAATGGATAGGTGTGATCCTGGTTTTCAGCCGGGCATCTACGCGACCGATGCACGCGTGCATAGGTTCGCTTGCTTACACATTTTGCGCCTGAATGGTCCGATTCGGTAGTGTTTGCGGATGGTGTGCGCGTGACCTCGGGCTCCCCGTCGCTGGACGTGGCAATTGTGACTAGGCCTGGCAAGCAAGCTTGCCGGACATGGTTACTTTTGTCGCGCTTGTCGATGGGGAGTCTGGCGTCGTGCGCATGTCGATTGCATGCATTGCCGAATGCGGTCTATTGTTCTATTTGTTTGTGAGGTGGGAAGTTTAGATCATTGTTAATCGATAGTATACCCATTTTGTACTGTCTATTGATATGTTTAGATTTAAACTACAATTTATTAAATATCATTCTGAGTTAACATTCATGAGAGTAAAACCCTTGTTAATCATTTATGGTAAAATCTCTCACTTTTTACATGTTTTAATAATATTTCAAATGTGGAGTTTATTGTATCTCAATCTTTATTATGTTAAGCAATTTTGTCGAATCATTACCGCAATATTATTGTTTTTTTGTTTTTCTTTTTCCCTTTATTCTCTGGTGGCGAGCCGAGAGTAAATTCGTTCGAGTCTACAATTTCAATACGCAGCATTGCTGCCGTTCTGATTTATATTCCATTGTTTCTATTTTAGTTTTTTATTTCAACATATCCCGCAGCTGCACTGCCTTCCCTGTTCCGTTCTTTCACTACAAATTTACCTGTTCCTCACCCATGCTATGTGACGTTTTGTTTATCTTCCCTCTCTTGACTAGTTTTGTTTTTTATTTTATATGTCGATGACAGAAGTTCTTTTAGCCTGCTCACCAGACCAACTTTTTGACAATTTTACTGACAATGAGACAGAGACGGACTTAATCAATTCTTTTAATTTGAATACAGACTTGGACTATCATTTTGATGAACATGATATTTCTCAATTGCCTTCTAGTTCCGTATATTATACTGAATCTCAAATTGCTGATAAAATTGTCAATAATAACCATAACGCCTTTTCTTTGCTTCACTTTAATGTAAGAAGTATTTCTAAAAACTTTGACGCACTATCATTATTTTTGGAAAAATGTAAATTTCAATGTCCAATAATTGGTTTAACAGAAACATGGCTCACTCACACTTCCCCTCTATATAAATTACTAGATTTTGATTTTATTACAAACAATAGAAATGATAAAAGAGGGGGAGGGGTTGCCCTGTATATCTCTCAAAATTATCAATATAAATGTATTTCAGACTTAAATATAATGTCAAACTCTTTAGAATCCCTTTTTGTGGAAATTACGGTCCCTAACGATAGAAATATAGTAATAGGAGTTCTTTATAAGCCACCCCATTCTTCTAGTATTGATTTTTTAAATACTATGCAAGACATTTTATTGAATCCAGAACTTCAAAGAAAGAAATGTTTTATTATGGGTGATTTTAATATTAATTTCTTACATTGTGACGAGGATAATGTAGTCCATGACTTTTTAGATTTAATGTCCTCACACTCTTTTCTTCCATTCATAACTAAGCCAACAAGACACACTAATCACTCCTTTACTTTAATTGATAATGTCTTCTCTAATTGTATGCCACCCTTAGAAACTGGCATTATAATTTCTGACATAAGTGATCATTTCCCCATTTATTTAGAATCCCCTAATCTCTTGAATCCATTTGCCAGTAAACCACACATGAACATGAATACGACTAATCGTTTAGACATACCTTTGTTTAAAGCTAAATTAGCGACTATTGATTGGAATAGTGTTCTTAATGAAGATGAAGTAAATAACTCCTTTAATAATTTCTTGTCTTTGTTTAATAAGCATTATAATGATTCAGTTACACCGGAGAAATCTAATCATTATAAAAAGGTTCCTAGACAGCCGTGGTTAAATAAGTCCTTATTAAAATGTATAAATAAGAAAGATAAATTGTTTTATAAGTATAAAAAGAACCCTAGCGACTCTAATAAAATAATATATACTAGATATAAAAATACACTATTAAACGCTTTGCGCTATAAAAAGAAAGAATACTTTACAAGACAATTCAATAATTACTATAAAAATATTAAAGGAACCTGGAAAGTCATACATAATGTTCTTAATAAGGGCAACCATCATAATATTACTAAAATGAAAATAGGTGATACAATCGAAAAAGAAAGTCAATTAATAGCAGAGGAGTTTAATAATTACTTTGTGAATATAGGTCCCAATTTGGCAAAAGAAATTGCGTCCCCTCAAAAGCAGTTTCATACTTTCTTGCATGATCCCATTTCTAAATCTTTATTTTTAACCCCTACGAACGAACAAGAAGTATTGAATATAATAAAACAGCTTAAAAATAAAAGTAGTTTTGGTTTTGATAATATATCCAATGATTTATTGAAAGATGTCGCCCCTCAAATTATTAAACCTTTAGTATATATTTTTAATTTATCTATGGTATTGTACCGTTAAAAATGAAAATCGCTAAAGTAATTCCAATTTTTAAAAAAGGTGATCCCTTAGTCTTCTCTAATTATAGGCCTATATCTTTACTTACGTGCTTTTCTAAGATACTTGAAAAAATAATTTATGAGAGAACAGTTAACTTTATAAAAAAGCAAAATATATTTTTTGAAAATCAATTTGGTTTTCGTGAGAAACATACAACTTCACAAGCAATTTTATATTTTATAGATAAAGTTGCCTCTGCTACTGATAATCACAAACACACCGCAGGTCTCCTTCTGGACTTCTCCAAGGCCTTTGACACTATTGACCACGAAATCCTTCTGTACAAATTGAATCATTATGGTATACGTGGACGGGCCTTGGAGTGGTTCAGAAGTTACCTGTCAGACAGGCAACAATATGTATACTTGAATCGTTATGAGTCTTCTTACAACTACACTTCATGCGGTGTACCCCAAGGATCATTGTTAGGTCCCCTCCTTTTTCTTTGTTACATTAATGACATAGCACACTCGTCCAAACTTTTGATTTTTATTTTATTTGCTGATGACTCCACTGTCTTGTTTTCTCACAAAGATCCAAACATACTTCTTGCAACTATTAATAATGAATTAATTCATTTAAATAATTGGATTCAAGCTAACAAGCTTTCCTTGAATTTGTTAAAAACACATTATATGCTATTTAGTAATTCTTTAGATAACCTTCCTGGTCAAATTGTATTTAATCAAACTCCCATAGATCGTGTACACTCAGCGAAATTCCTGGGGCTCTTTATTGATGAACACTTAAATTGGAATACTCATCTTGCTAACTTGAATAAACTTATTTCAAGAAATGCTGGAATTATTTATAAATTAAGACAATTTTTTCCAATTAAAATATTATTAATGTTGTATTCAACAATAATACTACCATATTTAAACTATGGAATACTCGCATGGGGAAGCTCAGCTAGGACACATATTGATAAAATATTAAAAACTCAGAAGAGAATTTTAAGAAGCATTTATGGTTGTAACCTATGTACTCACGCCGATCCTCTTTTAAAAAAAAGTAATATTCTTAAAATTGATGACTTATATTTATTGAACTTAGGATCTTTAATGCATAAAATGAATAATTGTAATTTGCCTGACGTTTTAGAGTCTTTATTTAAAAAAAATAAAAAATACATAAATACCCGACTAGACAAAGTGACATGTACCATATACCAAAAACTAGACTACGAATATTGCAAAATGCTTTTATTTGTAATGGCCCCAAACATTGGAATTCTTTAAATATTGAATTACAACAAACTCTCGGATTTCATACATTTAAACGTAAGTTGAAATATGAATTACTTTCACATTACTCTGGTGACAGCACAAATTAAATTAATAGTAGTAACTTTGAGCTAAACTGCTTGGCATGGTTGATGAACAGGTCCATTTGATCTCATCTTTATTTTTCACCTTTGTTATGATTTCTATCGCAGCTGCTGGTATCCCCATAATTTCTACATAATACTGTCTTTATGACGGACTTGTCGGTGTTCTTCTCTTTTCTTTTCCTTCTATTGTGTGTTGGTGTGTGCACGCACGCTTGTCCAGGTGTACTTGCGTGCGTGGAGTGAATGTATTTGTGTGTATGTGTGCTGATTTCTTTTCCGGGGACCTACCCCAACAAGCTTCTGCTTTTAAGTAGGTTCCCCCACATATGATTTTTACAAATTTAAAATATGAATAAGAAATATTCTAATTGATTTAAGTACTTTCTGTATTCTCTGAATTTACGTTCTATAACTTCAATTATTATGTGAATTTGATTTTGTATTTTGTATTCACGAGATGTTCATATTTTTGTTACTATATTTGTTACTATATTTGTTGATTTGTATGTTTCGAATGTAATTTTGTGGAAATCTGAATAAAATGAAATGAAATGAAATGAAAAAATGAAAAAAAGCGCTTACAATCAAATTCAACAACAATTATAAATACACGAATATACAATGAAAATAATACAATCACAATCTACTAAAAAGATGTGTTTTCAAAGCCTTTCTGAAGGCACTGACTGATGAAGACTGTCTAATAGCAAGTGGTAAATCATTCCAGTATTTTGATGCAGATACAGTAAATGTCCTATCACCTGCCAAGGTGCGAGTAACAGAAAATGTGAGGCGGAGAGCATCACTGGATGACCTCAACCTCCTGGTAGGTGTGTATAAATTCAAAAAGTATCTAGATATTTTGGTGCTTGATTATTTAGGATTTTATAGACAAACAAGAGTAATTTAAATATTATCCGTTGTTTCAAAGGAAGCCAATGCAACGAATTCAAGAGTGGCTGAGATGGGTGGTCCCTAGAAACCTGAAACACCAATCGGGCTGCCCAATTTTGAAGTCGTTGCACACGATTCAATTGAGTTGAAGGAATGGAAGAGAGAAGCCCGTTACAATAATCAATACGGGATAGAACTAGAGAACGCACAGCATTATGACAGGCAGATTGATCAATAAACCTCCGGATTCTAGCAATATTCCTTAAATAAAATGTTACAGTACTACAAATGTGAGAAATATGGTGAGACATTGACATGCGATGATCAAATATAACGCCGAGATTCCTTATTGTTTCTGAAGGGCTAATGAGTGTGTTACCAACATTCAACTGAACATTTGGAAGATTGCGCAGGTTGTGGGCTGAAGCTGCAACAAAAAATTCAGTCTTTGAATCATTCAATTTCAACTTATTTACTACCATCCATTTCCTAATATTTTCAATACATGTTTGAAGTTTAGAAAGGGCATTATCAAGAGCTCCTGAAGTTCTGGGGTCAAAAGAAATATATAACTGTATGTCATCGGCATAGAGATGGTAATTAATTTCAAAATGACATGCAATCTCCCCAACTGGAAGAGTACAAATTGAGTACCCTATGGGTCCTACTATTGATCCCTGGGGAAGTCCAAATTCTAACGTTATTGGATTTGACAATTTGCCTGCAATGTCAACTTGAGAAGACCATCCAGAGAGGTATAAGCTTCCCAATGTGGGTATCCCTTGACTGATGCTATTCAGGGTTCCATCAGAATGCTTGCAATCTATGTATCTATCAGGCTAAAGTTCATCTTGGACAAAGCCCACCTCATATCATGATGCTTGCAATGTGCACTTAATAATCTTCCAATTTCTAAACAGCTAAATTCAAAGCTTTTGGAGCCCCCTACCCCCCCCCCCCCCCCCCCCTCAGTCATAAAAACCCTGGCACGCTGATGGATTGTCGCTTCACTCCCTCGCCATACATGCCAGAGATGGTCAAAATGACGTTTCATCCCCCAATGGCGAGAAGAAATCGACGCCCTTGGTCTACTGGAAGTACGGCTTGTATACTTCGGAACAGCCAATCCAAGGATATCAAACTGGGCCCATATTCATGAAAGCCCGCTAGCTTAGTTACTTGCTAAGTCTGTTTTTGATGGAGTGGCTATGAATAAAACACAAGATATTTTAACTATACACTTAACTTAGTGGGTACCTAAAGCTTATCCAGCTAACCCTAGTTAAACTAGGAAAACTGTTTGTTACTCAATAAACTACGCATTTAAAATACACTTAGCAATGAACTAAGCTGCAGGGTTTCATGAAAATGGGGCCAGCTTGTTTTGGACCTCTTAATTTGAGAAAACATTGTTTCTCTTAGATTGGGAGAAGATTGTTCATCTTCTTGTTCTGTTTGAGAGATTTGGTCAGCCTTCCCCAGAACAGCATTTGACCGTATTTGTTGTCCGTCCACTGGAAGTACGGCTTGTTCTTGCTGAGAAACAGCCTCGCCAAGTACGGCAACTGATTATCCGGGACCTCCTCTCTGAAGACCAGGACCACCTTATCCAGTTGCACCTCGTTCATGTGTTCCACGGCCATCTGCAGCTGCGTCATGAAGTGGGCATCGTTGACTGCCGCGTTGCTCACGATCACGATGATCTTGAAGCTGTTCTCGATGACGTAGTCGATGGCGTCAAGCCGAGTTCCTCCCAGAGGCAAATCGTCCTCTCCACCGACGATCCTCTCTCTGGCGAACTCTGGGAGATGTTCCTGAACTGCCACAATAAACTCTCCTCTTGTCCACTCCTCGTCTTCATCCGGGAAGATCAAGCAGACATCGTAGTTGTAGTCGAGGTGCTCTCGTCCATCCTCGAGTTCATAGTACCCCACCACGAAGAGCTTGATATGGAAGCACTTGTAGTTCAACCACCACCGATTCCTGTAGGCTAGTACAGATCCTGTTATGAACAGAGCTATCAGCAAGGTCGCAGAGACATACATGGCAATGTTTGGTCCACACACTTGATCTGGCACAAACTCAAGCAACGGCTTCCTGATAAAGGTTGATAGGGACTTCGATGAGCAGATGGTTTTATCGAGGTTATTGACAGTCATGTTGGCAGTTTCCAAGTATCCCCTGAACCACTCGAGATCACACGTGCAGGATATAGGGTTTCCAGAGATATCAAGAATCTTCATAGGAAGGAATGTATTCTCCTCGACCCCGGTAAAAGAGTTGTCAGAAAAGGCCACAAAGAATAGCATTTTGTTGTTTGAAAACAAATCTCTTGGTATGATACCCTTAAGTTGATTGTGTTGTAATCGTAGTCCTTGTAAAGACGTCAGATCCCTCAAATGGTGCGATGTAAGAGTGTCAATGTTGTTGCGATCAAGATAAAGTTCTATCAGAGAGTTCAGGTTTTGGAAAATGTCTGGATCGAGGGTTGTGATGTCGCACCTACTCAGCTCAAGTAAAGTCAAGTGCGGTAGCCCTTTAAATGTTTCAGGGAACATATAGTTTAGAATGTTCCCCCGCAAAGACAAGACCTTAAGGTTTGGGGTTACGGAAAATGTAGAAATGTTATTGTTGAACAGATTGCTCCTTGTCATTGAGGTGTAACCAAGATCCAGATTTTCGAGGGACTGAAGTCCCTGGAATGATTTCGTAATGCGTTTAAGAGGTGTGTTGGACAAATCCAGCTTTAGGAGCGAGGTCATTGCATTGAAAGGAGAAGACAAATCTTGTAACAAACCCAAGTGCGACAAGTCGAGACTAGTAAGGTTTTCAAGACCTTCAAAGGCATCATGCCCAAATGTAAGAATGGGATTAGTTGAAAGAACCAACTGGTCAAGATTTCTTAGTCCCCGAAAGGGTCCCGAGTCTATGGAGTCGATCTTATTGTTAGAAAGGTTTAACATATCTAGTGACGCTGTATTCCAAATAGCAGCTTCGAATGTGCTGATATGATTACGTGAAAGGTCTATTGATTTCAATGCATCAACACCGGCAAATGATGAAGGATTCAAAATCTGGAAATGATTTCTGGTAAGAATGAGCGTTTGGAGGCTCGGCAAGTGTAAAAACACTTCTCTTGAAATGGATTCGATCAAATTACCAGTCAAGTCGATCATTTCGAGTGAGACGAGACCTTCGAAGGCATCAGACGACAGTGCATTGATGTGACATTCTCGTAGGTTTAAAACAATGAGTTGGTCCAACCCTTCAAACGCGCCTGATGACCAAGGGTCCGACAGCTTGTTGTACGATATGGTCAGATTCTTCAGCGGGGGAATACGAAGGTCCTCGTTATGCAAGGTTGTATTTGGTGTGAATCCCACAATGCGCTTCACCTTACTATTCTCAATGTACAATGATTGTAGATGGTCCATACCAAGGAAAGAGTCAAATGTTAAATTTGACAAAGCATTGGACGACAGTTCTAAATTTTGGACAAAATTCAAGTGCTGAAAGACTCCATCAGGAAGCGTTGTCAAGTTGGTGTGGGCTAATTCAAAAGATCCTATGTGACTTGTCGATAGACCGGACAGATCTTCACTTCTGATATAGGAGATGTTATTTGAAGTGAATATCAATTTAGTGGCATTTATGGGAGGAAATCCAGTGAAATTTAAATGATTAATGCTGTTCCTAGCCATTACAATGGTCACGGGAGATTCAAAGGATCCAAATGCATGGACGGGTACAGATGTGAGATTATTCGACGTTAACTGAATGACGCTGAGCTTACGATTTTCAGAGAAGGCACCGCCGGGAAGACTCGAGATATGATTATAGTCAAGCAAAATGATTTCTAGATGTAGGAGCGGAGAGAGTGTTCCTTTTTGGATGGTTCTCACCCCGCTAGACGTCAAGGATAGAACTCTCAGGGCTGTCAGGCCGATAAACGAATGTTTTCTGAGGACCGGGATACTGTTGCCATTTAGGATAAGACTTGTGACGTCACCAGGCAGATTTGTGGGAACGTCCGTGAGTCCCTTTCCCGCGCAATCGGCCTTCAGTTCGTCAGAGACGCGCTCCAATGTACAAGGATGCGCACCGGATTGCGTGGTTTGGAATGACGTCACTCCGGGAACGCGCATATATGTTGGTAGTCGCGCATCGGTCGGGGAGGTTGCGTAGGAAAGTGGTGCAGAAGGCGTTGTCAGAAGCGCGTTCTCATGAGATTGCGTCATCACTGCCGCCGATAAAAGTAGCAATAGATAGAGGACAACCATCATGGTAGTTCCTGGTCTAAAGAAAGCCAAGATGGCGTCACCAAGTGAGTTGAACTTGATATTACACTGATCTCCAGCGATTCTCTTGGTCATTCTGCCATACATCGCGCACGGTTTGGGTATTAACAATAAGTGGCTGGTGGCGTCGTTTCACCTGTTATAAATGAAATAAACAATTAATTAGAATAGCTGGGCAATGCATCACATTACTAGCTTATTAATCTGTTAATGGCAGTCATAAATACCGTAATGATAACGACAATTTGCTAGCATTACTAGTTAAACTTATATTTTTCACAAGTTTATAAAGATGGTTACCCTTTCTCATTCGAACCCTAATCATTTTTGTTTATCAAAGAAAATGTTAATGCCCCGAAATCTCATCAGTGGCAGAAATTACCACTTAATGTTTCAACCACGTCGCACCCTTGAAATTTGATTAGCCCTTGTCTTTATTATCAATACAATTCCCACTGCAGAGGCATCCAGATAAAGTGTCTCTTGACACGCCGTTCATGGTATAACCGGTCACCAGTAATTTTGCGTCCTGGATTTGCCAGGTGTTGTATTCTGAAAACGATTTTAGGTTAAAATTTATTTCAGCTATACGTCATATCTACGTCACTAGAATATATTTTAGCAAATCGCTATGCCTTAAGTACAGTTTGATATTTTAGTGACGTAGATATGAGGTAGATACAATACATTTTAAATCAAAATCGTTTTCAGAATACACCCCAGGACATTTTATTACTGGCGACCGGTTTTACTATAACTAGAATGCTAAGCGCCCATTTGTCATGATGCCTAAGCAGAACTAGAGGGATTGATTGGATAGTGAAAATTAATGAATAAGAATATAGCCGGTGACACATGACAACCATCAATGAGCGAAATATCCGCATGGGTATATACATTAGAAAGCTACACAATGGGGAAATTATATTTCTGAAGGACAAACGAGTTTGGTTTTAAAACCCACGTCCCTCACACTGATGGACGAAATCTCGAACCAATTCACAATGCAGCACAACACCAAATTAAATGAGCTAAAAAGTGAGATTACTTGCATTTTAATGCTAATTAATCAACGATCGAGATACAATATAAAATCAGGCTGCTTTTAATATATGTTTGTTCATGTTAATCTTTCAGATTACTACTAAAAGATTCGGACAAAATTTTTATTAAGTTTGCATAAAGATTACAAAGACGTTTCTAAAGATGATTGGAAATGATGAAGTATGTCATCAAGTTATTTGATCTTTGACAATTTTAATGCCAAACCAAATCTTGTTTCAGTTTGATTACTTAAACATGAACTGTGAAAAGAAACGTATATATATTGGCTTGGTACGAACAGTCACGTCACGTCACGTTCACGTCACGTGAACGGTTCTGTACCTTTTGTGAATCTACGAAGTGTAGGGTAAAGTGACCCAACAATTTGTCGTTTTCCATGCCGGTAAAACTCGAATCGTCACGTCTACCAAAACGTGACGCGAGTGTTTAATCATTATTTGTAAAAGTGAAAGCGCTTGTTACTAAGACTAGTCATGACGTCATCCAGAATATTCTCGACGACACAACTTTTCCTTTTTGTGCGATGGAATTCCTATGGAGATTGCGTGTTTAAGGATTTGTCGCAGCGCACAAAAAATTGTATGTAAGTGAATGGGGACCGCGGACAAAGTATCAGACAGTTGTTAGAGGGAGAAAATAAATCTTTCTAACAGATAACGTTAAATAGAAATGGATAATCAAATTAGAAACTGTGCTTATATTATGTTTGTCTAAACATTCGTGGTCCAAACGGGGATCGGAAACTGGTTACTCGCTACAGCCAACTACGGACTGTGTCCGCTTAGGCCTAGCTAGCCACCCCGACCGCCAGGCGCCAGGGGCTCCGGCCGCGGCCCGTGGTGCTTGCCTAGCAGTACACGGTGAGGTGGCCAGCTGTTATTACCGGGTTTAGTTAACAACACAATTACTTCAAGGGTGACAAGTTACCAATTTGTTTTGAGCGTCCCTTTGGCCCTGTGTATGCATACTTCAACAATTATTAATTAGGCTCATCTTCAAATCAGACTGTGTGCAAATTATTTCATTATTACTGCATTATCAGAATATCTTTATGTACATGCAACACAGCCAATCCTCGAGCTTACACTACAATACATGCCCAAACTTCAAGATTACAGACTGTAAGATTTTTTTCTTATATTTAAGCCACCTATGAGGTGTCTTAAATTTAAGACAAAAATCTTACGCTGAAATGTTTATGGAATACCAATGCTTGTTTAAGCAAATTTGCTTAAGCAAATTTGCTTATAATAAGCAAAACAACTTACAGAAAGTGCGTCTAAAATGTAAGCAAATTTGCTTACGAGGGAATTTAAGCAAAAATGCTTAGATCTAAGCATTTTTGCTTATAATAAGCAAACATTCTAAGATTTCTTGCTTATATGTGTTTATGGAATACAGGCCCTGATGCGTCGCGACGATATCGACGAGATTCGAGAGCGAGGCCGAGGCGGGGCCGAGGCACAGTTTGACGACGCAGCGATCGAGTAAATTGCAGGCTAGGCGCCGGATCAAAACAACATACAACGAGACAAAACTCAGAAACTAACCACAATCCTTGTAACAATTATATGTTTTTCATTTCCAACAATATGTGAACTTAAATTGCCACATTTTGACTCTTGTGAGTTGTGAAAAGTGACAACTTTGCCTTTTCACTCTCATGCATGACTTGACAAATCAATTTTATCAGTGGTGTAGCTACGGGGGAGGGGGGGGGGCATATATTCTGAAAAAACAATAGAAAACATAAGGGCACATTTAGGTGTGGCCCCCAATAATTTTGGGCGACTGAACCTGGTCTAGACTTTTTGCTTGGTCCTGCACGGTCCTGGTCCTGGCTACAAAAATTGGGACTGGTCCTGGTCTAGGCCTAAAAAAAAGGTACTGACAAAAATTTACGACTACCCCCCCCCCCCCCCCCGCTGACAGGATTTTATGAACCGATAGGTCCTGGTCTTGTTGGAACCGGTCCTGGTCTAGGCTTCGAAAAAATATTACGACTAAGCCCCCCCCCCCCCCCCCCCCCCCCCCCCCCCGCTGACAGGATTTTTTCAACTACTTGGTCCTGGTCTAGGTTAAAAAAAAAAAAAAACTTGAAAAAATCGTGGGTTCGCTAGTGATTTTGTTGCCCCCCAATCAGTCCGACCACGCTACACCACTGGATTTTATTATCACACACAAGTAATCAATACGTGTCTAGAAACAAGTTATTTTGCTCAAAACCTATTCGTTAAAATTATTTCGCTATTTTCATAAAGGGGGACTTTCATTTGTTATTGTTTTTATTACATGTTTGTTTTTTGTGTACGTATAATTTGCGTGTATGGGAGGGTATAACCTATACCATTGTGTCTGGGTGTGCATGCATTTGTCTAGCTGTGTCATTATCATCCTTTGATAAGTGTATGCGCTTTTCCTAACACCATACACGATACTTTATTATATAATTTTATATTTTATTGTACATTATATATTTGTACATTTCATTGTATTAGTTTCACTAGCATGAGCTGCATCATTAGTACACTGAGTAATGGTAGCAGTGGCCGCACACATGTTTTTTTTTTCAAAGGGGAAGGAGAGGGGGTCATTTCGTCAGCCAAATTTCTTTGAGCGGGGGAGGGGGGGGGGGGTTAGCTGTAGATATTTGGAGTCAATTAAAAACAGCCAAAACAGTATTTTTGGGGTACAGGGGAGGGTGACCCCCCCCCCCCCTTCCCCCTCTACCCGCCCCCATGGGTACGCCTATGAATGGTACATTTTGTTTCATTCATCTTCGGCCTGAACCAGCTATTTTGCCATTAGTCTCTTCTCAATGACAATTTACGTTATTTTTTAAAACGCCAGCGGCAATTTACGTGAGCTTTCGTAGATTGCATATAGCAGGTCAACAAATTGTTGGGTCACGTTACCCTACACTTCGTATATTTGGGTGACCTGTTTCACAAAAGGTACAGAACCTGAACGTGACGTGAACGTGACGTGAACGTGACTGTTCGTACCAAGCCGTATATATTATATCCCATAATGTAACAAAAATCGATGTTGTGAAATTTGTGCATATAATCTTGGCAAATGCATTTAAATTCTTCCAAACAGTATTGTGAACATACGAAACATGTTGCCATTTTTGAAAATTGGACCCAGGGTGTATTTTGGCGATTATAAAGATAATTAGCTAATTTGCATATTTCTGAAATAAGTTCAGGGGTCATTTTCCATCTAGGAATAGTACAATAGCAATCAAAACAATTGTACTAGAGTTATTTGGGGCAAGGAATCCATTTCTGGTACTTGTTTGCAATTGCCATATAGGCAACACCCTGCAATCCAGGATGGCTGCCCCTAATGTGCATATTTATGAATATTGATTTTTCAGTAGCTAAATCAGTATTACATACAGGTTATTTAGATTCAATCATGCTCTTAATGTGTATGAAATATACTTCATCTTGGTTGCCACCTTGGCAACCCCTGGCATTGCATATAATTAGCATAATTATATTATTTTTGACCCCAACAAATGAAAGCCTGTATTCTCTTATCATACTTGTATGATGGACAACAAGAAGGAGACCATGGATGGTAGCAAACACCACACTACAACCATAATGTAGTGTGTGATGCGAGTGGACAACCGACTTGTGAGATAATAGGTAATCGTCCTGGTCTACCTTCTCGTGGTGGGGAATTGTAAACCAACTGACCAGTTCAGCTGGCGACAAACAGACAAGGGTGGCTAGGAGAGGACAATCGATCACCCTCCTAGCTTAACAATGAGCGAAACTGCATCATGATGGAAGCCAAAACCAGCACCAGGGTTAAAGCCCCTGCCTATACTGACCAGCCACCTCTCCTGATGAACCTACCAACAGTAGAGAAGGATGACGCATCACCCCTAAAGCTAACGGGTCTAGCACCAAGGCAAGCCCTAATTAGACGAGATGGTGCTGATAACTCGGAAGGAAAGATGGCATTACTAACCACCAAAGCAACCACCGGAATCGGAACATGGAAATGTAGGACATTACACCAACAAGGAAATCTAGACATCCTACTGAAACAGATGGAGAAATTTGGAATCTGGGAAGTGCTGGGAGTCGCGGAAACACACTGGGTTGACCCAGAAGAGTTCAAAACACAGGGCTACAAGATCCTGTGCTCCAGCAACGACAAATCTCATCGTGCAGGAGTAGCACTCATCCTGAACAAAAAAGCACAAAACGCCTACTGGGATACAACCCGCTACTACCTAGACTTTATATCGGCAAGATTTCAGATGAAAACAGGAGCCATGACCATAATCCATGTGTATTCGCCTAACACGGCATACACTGAGGAAAAGGTAGACGAATTCTATGAACAACTGCAATTAACCATCAACCAATCAAAAAAGAGTGACTTACTTGTCATCATGGGAGACTTCAATGCAAAAGTTGGAGAAGATCGCTCAAACTGGGAAAGTGTCCTGGGCAACTATGGATACAGCAAGGTCAATGATAGGGGTAAAAAGCTACTTAACTTTTGTGCCGTCAATGACATATCTATCTGCAACACCATGTTCAAACAGAATAAATCAAGCCGCAATGGACGTGGGAATCCCCGGACCAACAGACGCACAACAAGATAGACTACATCATGGTAAACAGTAAATACAACAACTGTGTCACAAACACCAGAAATTTCCCGACTGCAGACGTAGGATCTGACCATCAGCTTGTGATAGCCAACTTACGTCTCAAATTCAAGACAATGAGGAAAACTAAATACCCCCAAACAATATGAATGGTACATTTTGTTTCATTCATCTTCGGCCTGAACCAGCTATTTTGCCATTAGTCTCTTCTCAATGACAATTTACGTTATTTTTTAAAACGCCAGCGGCAATTTACGTGAGCTTTCGTAGATTGCATATAGCAGGTCAACAAATTGTTGGGTCACGTTACCCTACACTTCGTATATTTGGGTGACCTGTTTCACAAAAGGTACAGAACCTGAACGTGACGTGAACGTGACGTGAACGTGACTGTTCGTACCAAGCCGTATATATTATATCCCATAATGTAACAAAAATCGATGTTGTGAAATTTGTGCATATAATCTTGGCAAATGCATTTAAATTCTTCCAAACAGTATTGTGAACATACGAAACATGTTGCCATTTTTGAAAATTGGACCCAGGGTGTATTTTGGCGATTATAAAGATAATAAGCTAATTTGCATATTTCTGAAATAAGGTCAGGGGTCATTTTCCATCTAGGAATAGTACAATAGCAATCAAAACAATTGTACTAGAGTTATTTGGGGCAAGGAATCCATTTCTGGTAGGGGAACCCGGGGCAAAATGGAACGCGGGGCAAAGTGAAACACGCCCGGTAAATTTTTGTTTGTGCTGCCATCTATCTAAGTTCATGTGCCAATAACACTGCAACGAGGATGCATCGTTTTTGACCGGAGTTGCGCGAATACGTCATCATGTGTACTTTTTACGGAAAATATCAATTTTTCATACATAAAAAACGATAATTAATATAAGTATAATATCTGCTAAAATACTGTGTTTATGCCGAATTATCACGAAAGCCATATTAATGATGGATGGGCTTAAGCTTAACTTTATACATCGTAGCACCGCTAGTAATCATTGGCCCACGTGAAGTAATGCATGTCTGTAAAATTTCACTTGTTCGGGGCAAAGTGGTTGGGGCATAGTGGAATGCATTTAACGTGAATGATTGTGTCGGTCATGCGATTATTGTGTTACATTTAAGAATTAGAACGAACGAGACCATGAAAATTCAAGTTTTTCACACTGAACACCATTACTACTCCATTCTCCCTTTAAATTAAAACAGGACATTCAAATCTATGGACATATGTGTAAGGTCATATAGTACAACGATTCACCAGGAGGTAAATGGTTTTGACATTGAAGACAACCTCTTTGGGGGAAGCATTTCACTTTGCCCCGTTCCGTGTTTCACTTTGCCCCGGAGGTCCGGGGCAAAATGGATTTTTAATATTTTTTTCAAGTTCATAGCATTTAATAAAACGGATTATTTGAGAAACATTGTTAGTGTCATTTGTTAGTGGTAGTCCTAAGGTAAAAGTATAAACGAAATGTTTTGCTTTACTTTGCTTTGTAATCCTGTTCTGGTTGTTCCAATTTTTTTGGTCCACTTTGCCCCGGGTTCCCCTACTTGTTTGCAATTGCCATATAGGCAACACCCTGCAATCCAGGATGGCTGCCCCTAATGTGCATATTTATGAATATTGATTTACAGTAGCTAAATCAGTATTACATACAGGTTATTTAGATTCAATCATGCTCTTAATGTGTATGAAATATACTTCATCTTGGTTGCCACCTTGGCAACCCCTGGCATTGCATATAATTAGCATAATTATATTATTTTTGACCCCAACAAATGAAAGCCTGTATTCTCTTATCATACTTGTATGATGGACAACAAGAAGGAGACCATGGATGGTAGCAAACACCACACTACAACCATAATGTAGTGTGTGATGCGAGTGGACAACCGACTTGTGAGATAATAGGTAATCGTCCTGGTCTACCTTCTCGTGGTGGGGAATTGTAAACCAACTGACCAGTTCAGCTGGCGACAAACAGACAAGGGTGGCTAGGAGAGGACAATCGATCACCCGCCTAGCTTAACAATGAGCGAAACTGCATCATGATGGAAGCCAAAACCAGCACCAGGGTTAAAGCCCCTGCCTATACTGACCAGCCACCTCTCCTGATGAACCTACCAACAGTAGAGAAGGATGACGCATCACCCCTAAAGCTAACGGGTCTAGCACCAAGGCAAGCCCTAATTAGACGAGATGGTGCTGATAACTCGGAAGGAAAGATGGCATTACTAACCACCAAAGCAACCACCGGAATCGGAACATGGAATTGTAGGACATTACACCAACAATGAAATCTAGACATCCTACTGAAACAGATGGAGAAATTTGGAATCTGGGAAGTGCTGGGAGTCGCGGAAACACACTGGGTTGACCCAGAAGAGTTCAAAACACAGGGCTACAAGATCCTGTGCTCCAGCAACGACACATCTCATCGTGCAGGAGTAGCACTCAGCCTGAACAAAAAAGCACAAAACGCCTTACTGGGATACAACCCGCTACTACCTAGACTTTATATCGGCAAGATTTCAGATGAAAACAGGAGCCATGACCATAATCCAGGTGTATTCGCCTAACACGGCAGACACTGAGGAAAAGGTAGACGAATTCTATGAACAACTTCAATTAACCATCAACCAATCAAAAAAGAGTGACTTACTTGTCATCATGGGAGACTTCAATGCAAAAGTTGGAGAAGATCGCTCAAACTGGGAAAGTGTTCTGGGCAAATATGGATACGGCAAAGTCAATGACAGGGGTGAAAAGCTACTTAACTTCTGTGCCGTCAATGACATATCTATCTGCAACACCATGTTCAAACAGAATAAATCAAGCCGCAATGGACGTGGGAATCCCCGGACCAACAGACGCACAACAAGATAGCTAGACTACATCATGGTAAACAGTAAATACAACAACTGTGTCACAAACGCTCGAAGTTTCCCGAATTCAGACGTAGGATCTGACCATCAGCTTGTGATAGCCAACTTACGTCTCAAATTCAAGACAATGAGGAAAACTAAATACCACAAACAATATGATGTGCTTAAACTGAAAAACCCACAGACAAAGTCAAGATATGAGATTGAAATAGGAGGGCGCTTTGCACCACTTCTAGATTTGCCTGACACAGACACAGACACACAAAATATGTGGGAGGAAGTACAAACAACCTTCAATGAAACTTCCAAGAAAATCCTTGGACATAAAAGACAGAAGCAGAACAAACCATGGATAAGTGATGAAGTAATTCAACTGACGGAAGAACGTAGCAGGGTGAAACAATTAGCAAAGATGCGGGACCCAACAAAGAAAACCAGATACAACTACCTAAATCGAGAGATAAAGAGGAAAACCAAAGACTGCCATACGACACCTGGTTACAAGATGTATGCACTAAAGTGGACAAAGCCCATCAAGCATCAAACACGAAGGAAGTATATGCCACCATCAAGACAATAACTAAGAAGTCGACAACTAAAATGCAGTCAGTAAAAGTAAAGATGGCAAAGTCTTGACAGAACTCGAAGACGTTAAAGCAAGATGGAAAGAAAACTTTGAAGAGCTCTACAATAACAGGAATCATGTGGAAGAGGATGTTGCAAACAGTGTCCCTCAAATGCCCCAAAATGACTCTGAACCAGAAATCATGCGAGATGAAGTTAGAGCTACTGTGAACACACTAACAGATGAAAAGTCACCTAGATCCGACTGTGTAACAGCAGAAGAAATAAAGGCAACATGAGAGATCAGGATCAGCATTTTCCATCAGCTCTGCAAGAAAATAAGGAACAATGGAATATTTCCAGATGACTGGGGGAAGGTTATCATTACACCAATCTATAAGAAGAAAGACAAACTGGACTGCAATAATTACAGAGACATCAGCCTACTTAGTCATGCAGGAAAGGTAATGACTATCATCGTACAGAGACGAATCATAAGTAGATCTGAAGAAATACTCTCAGAAGCTCAGGCGGGTTTTAGACCGGGGAGATCAACAACTGATCAACTGTTCACAATTAGACAAATAGTGGAAAAATACTTAAAGAGAAAAAAAGTCTTATACTGCTGCTACATCGACTTTGCCAAGGCCTCAGTGACTCTGTTTGGCAGGAGGGTCTCTGGAAAGCTCTCGGCTTCTTTGGATTCCCCAGCAAAATCACAGATCTCTGAAAGGCCTTATACCAGAAGGCATGAAACACAGATCATCAGCAAAGAGACCAAACAACTAAACATCACCATTGACGCAAAACAACTAACGCAAGTAGAAAAGTTCACGTACCTAGGCGGAATAATGAGCTAGAACGGATCTACTACTGAAGATGTCAAGCACCGCATTGGGAAAGCAATGGGCGTAGTCCAAAGACTGCACAACATATGGCGATCAACAAAAAATAGAAAAAACACAAAGACCGAACTTTACAAAGTGCTTGTTCTGTCAATACTATACTCTATGGAGCTGAAACCTGGACTCTAAAAAGGAGGACGAGCGAAGACGCCTGATATTCGATGGCATGCCTCAGGAAGATCATAGGAATCACAAGAATATATAGCCAAACACGCGTACAAGAGGTTCGGCAATTATGTATTCATTTATCCACGTTAACAAATAATATATTCATACCAAAGTGCGTATAATCCTACAACAATAAGCAGTTACACATTTTGCCAATGGGCATTTGAAGTACAATAGTGGTGGGCTCGTTCGTTTCACATGTTGAGTTATACAATATTATTCCGATAAAACCATCACCTTCTAATTTGAATCATTCGAACGTGTCACTTTGTAGGCTTCTGGTGATATCTTACCTTTAACTGAGTTTTACTTCCTTATAATCTGTGTATCGTTACGCTACCCGCATTCATCATAATAATGTTCAGCCACGCGAATATCCCAATTTTAAAGATATTTCGTGTCATTATCTGCGATAATGGCTTGTCATGGCTATAACCACATTTAATAAAGAATAGCGCTTTTACTAACACGACAGCGTCGTTTTCATATTTCTTTCAAACCTTACATAGGGTTAAATTGTATTAGTACCTTTGTATTGTCACTCGTGAAATATTAATAGAAGTTTATTTATCATACTGTATATAATCGAACTAGAACCTGAAGTGCCTTTTCTGGTTTCACTTTAACAGCGATTTAATGGAAATAACTATAAACCCGTTATAATATTTATTAAACGGATATATATTTCAATAAAGACACTCTATATTTATACTAATTGCGTTTTACATCAACGACCAAACTCCACTAACAGTGCGATAATAATGATTAAAATGAACCTAAATGGCGCGATGTTGTATTGCATCAATAGCATCCCCACTCCCAAAAGATGTCATTATAATGTCATAAAGTGTCATAATAATGTGTAGTGTATCGTTGGATCTGGACTAACAACGGGGAAGTATTATGCAAGCGTAGTACGATAATTAGGTTTCAAACCAGCAACCCCTCTTTGGTTCAATTTGGTTTATAACGAGGATGAACGAGAGATTCGAAACTGTTATATCTATATGAATATCAATTATAGTTATCTCCCGGTGGCTGTGGAATGATATGTTAGTTTCGTTTTGTTATGAATCAAAGGCATGGGTACTATTGTTATTAATCAAAGGCATGGGTACTATTCATAAAGTTTTGTTGTATGTATTTACCCAATATCAGCCCAATAAACGTGAAATCAGCAACATGTCTTTACTGTAAACTTCACACAATATGTTCAGTATTCTTCAAGCAGTGCATACAAAATATGCATGTTACAAAATACGCTTTAACTCTCTCTAAATTAACCAAAGCCTTTACAAAAAGATATGCCATGCCGCCATTTTTTTACTGGTGGGAAACAATATAATTTCGGTTGATTACATTTGCATTGGCATATTGTAAAGGAAGGTAATGTGGTGTGTAATCATAATCAATTTTCGCAACTCCGAACTATTTCTTCCAGTGTTTCTCAATTATAGATAGCAAGTGCGCGCGAAATAACAAAATGTGTGAAACCTCGAAAAGTGCGAAGAACCCTGGTCTCGGCCTCGAAATTGTCGAAAATTCCCGATCTTTGCCTCGAAAATGTCGGAAATTCATGGTCTAGGCCTCTGAAATGTCAAAAATTCTCGGTCTCGGCTTTGAAAATTTTCTACGACTATCAAATGTAATTTGTTCGTATAGTATACGAACAAATTACATGCTTGTATTACAAGCATTATTGCTAACTCTGGGGCAATATGCCGATGTACTAGCCGGTTGTAGGTATATATATTATACTACAAAAAAGTAATGCTGTTTGGTACAGGAAAGGTTTTTTTTTAAAGTGGGGGGGGGGGGGGGGGGGGGGGGCTGACCACATTTTAATTGTTATTTTATGCTTAGGCCTATGTATTTCTTGGTTTTAAGCCAAAAAAGTGGGGGGGGGGGGGGGGGGGCTACAGATGTGTGCTTCAATGGAGCCCTAAATTGCTTAGAAATATAAAAAGAAACTGAAATACAATATGCATGTGGTATAATTTATTTCCCTTGGTACGCAATACGCAATACTGGAAATCCCTTTAAAAATAAGTACAAGCGCCATTTACTGTCCCAGTATGTTTAAGTTAAATGCAATTTTGTATGTAACCGTCAGTTACCTGAAATCTATATAATGTTTATCATTTTGTGTAATGGGTGTATCAACTTGTTAAGTCACATAAGCGTTGACTGATACACTTTATTTCATTTTCGAACAATGTGTATCTAAATGTTATTACTTTGTTTCACATATTTAAGTTGATTTTATATGTACATTGTAAATGTTTATTACCTGTTTTTTTTTTTTTTTTTACTGAATTTGAAATTAAATGGATCAATCAATCAATCAAACAACATAACCAAAAGCAGATAAACTGATAAGTCGTTAAAAAGTTTATAGAAGGACTCACCAAGGATATGGGAGTTCCATGGACTCACAGTAGTTAACTTCTGTACACTATTGTCTGGAGCAGTGGCATACCCAGGATTTTTTCAAGGGGGGGGGGGGGGGGGAGTATTTTTAAAAATGTTTGAAGCCGAGAACAAGTACCTTCAAAAGTTTCGAGGCCGAGACCAAGACCATTGCTTGACAATCCTTTAAGCGGGGGGGGGGGGGGGGGGGGGGGGGGTGTCCGTAGAAAATGTTCAAAGCCGATACCAAGTACCTTAAACATTTTCGAGACCGGGACCAGGGTAGCTTAAACATTTTCGGGGCCGAGATCAAGACCATTAGTTTAGATATTTAACGTATACTGTATTTATGTCTTTGCTTTGTACACGACATACTATACTACTTGTTGATTTATGCACTTATAATCATTGATTGATACAATTTGATTTAGCAATCGATTTTAACCTGTTCCGAATGTTACGATTCTTTAAATTCTACGGAAAGTTATGAAATAGTGATACAAATATAGAAAGAAGAACGCAAACTCGTGACCAGAATTTTTACTCACCAATAGTTGTTGAAGTATAGAGAAATAATACGCGCCTCCGTCATCATCCGTACGCTGCGTATACATAAATAATGTTCTCTTCGTATAGTACCAACGAAATTACTCCTTTGAAAAATGCTTGAAAAATAATATGTCTGACATTTCAGATTCGGATATGGTCATATATGCAGCGGGGTTACCCCATTGTCGTTTAATCCAAGATTTGTTATTTACAAGATTTCCTGTCAATCGTGTGCATGTCGTCATTATTTCTGATTATATGACAGGGATCAGTGGGCCTATTATAGAAACGCCTTTTGTCAAGGCTCTATACAGGGTGGCCCAGAAATAACGAAACGGGGCACTTCCCAAAATAAAGCAACTAAATGAACATGTCCATCGGTTAGGGTGTCCTTTCCAATGAACAACGATACCAAGAAAAGTAATTTTGGATGTGAAGTTTTTGTTCTAGGGCGCTTTGAGTTGGACCATGTCAGGTTCCAATTTTTGTCAATTTTTACCAAGTCAGTGTCTGATAAATGAGACTTACTGCCTGCCATACTATTCACCAATTATGTCCATTCTCTCGGCACCGCTCGGCACACAGCTGAATGCACACTAACAATGGCGCGCGGAATACTCGCGTGTTCAGTGGTATGACGGGCAATCAGTCTCATTTATCAGCCCACTGACTTGGTAAAAATGGACAAAAATATGAACCTGACATGGTCTCACTCAAAGCGCCCTTAAACAAAAACTACCCGTCCAAAATTACTTTTCTTGGTATCGTTGTTCATTGGAAAGGACACCCTATCCGATGGACATGTTCATTTTGTTACTTTATTTTGGGAAGTGCCCCGTTCCGTTATTTCTGGGCCCCCCTGTATGGCTTGGAGATGTGATCTCTATGTGATCGCGAGCTAGCTTGCTGTGACAGAGCTATACGGCACGGGGTCCGCGAGCGGGATCGGACTATAACCCCTATAACTGGCTCCCATATTCAATGCTCTATACAGGCTGACAGGGTGGCCCAAAAACGGAACGGGGCACTTCCCAAAATAGAGTACCAAAATGTTTATGTTCATCGGATAGGGTGTCTTTTCCAATGAATAACGATACCATGCAAGAAAAGTAATTTTGGTAGTGTAGTTTTTGTTTTAGGACGCTGTGAGCATGTGAGTGAGACCATGCCAGGTGTCTATTTTTGTCAATTTTTACCTAGTCAATGCCAGTTAAATCGCACACCCTGCCCGTAATACCATTGGACGACCGTGCACATTCCGGCACATTATCTCGGCACACGGCTGAGTGCACACTAATTATGGCGCGATTGTTCAAATATGAAAGGCGGTACGTGCGATTTATCCTTATCAAACACTGGCTCGGTAAAAATTGACCAAAAAAAGAGAACCTGACATGGTGTCACTCACAGCGCCCTCAAACAAAAACTACACGACCAAATTGACTGTTCTTGGTATCTTTGTTCTACATCTATTGAATGCCATTTGTATAAACGGATGGAGGAAGAATGTAAACTTTTACTTGTAAACGAGCAGCATTCCATAAATGTATGGTCAAACCATGTTTTTTGTCAAACCTCCTACAAACCTCATTTGTGAATTCCACCCAACATGTTGAATCAGACCCGACTGGCAACATCAGAGTAGTGAGGCAATGCACACAGAGCCGATCCGACTGAAAACCAGTCGGATCGGGTCGAGTCGGCTCTGTCTGGGCGGGGCTCTGTACAGCACGTTCTTGTGATTACCTGAGATGATTTTAACAACTTTATGTAATTCACCTGATAGCCAAACCACTAAGCATCACTGCATGATTTTAACACTTTTTGTTTTTGAGCAATTTTTTAATAAAATTTTTTTAAATATGCACATCTTACTTTAGATCAGATACACATTATGTTGTTGGATCAGAATGGGATCCTGCCGTGTGCAGTAGGCTTTCAGCTGGTCCCACATGTGTGATCAATCAATATGCACATCTTACTTTAGATCAGATACACATTATGTTGTTGGATCAGAATGGGATCCTGCCGTGTGCAGTAGGCTTTCAGCTGGTCCCACATGTGTGATCAATCAATATGCACATCTTACTTTAGATCAGATACACATTATGTTGTTGGATCAGAATGGGATCCTGCCGTGTGCAGTAGGCTTTCAGCTGGTCCCACATGTGTGATCAATCAATATGCACATCTTACTTTAGATCAGATACGCATTCTGTTGTTGGATCAGAATGGGATCCTGCAGTGTGCAGTAGGCTTTAAGCTGGTCCCACATGTGTGATCAAGTCATGGCTTTTCAAGTATCATGCATGTACCAAGTTTGGTGACAATAAGTCGATTGGTTCTTGAGACATCGTGATAACAAGCTATTTTTGCGATCGTCTGCTGCAATAAAAGCTAGTTTGCAAATACATCATGCAAATTCTCACAATGTCATGTGATTGTTTATAAAAGAAAAATATCATTTACGAATAGGCTTTTTGCAAATACGATTGTGATTCCCTGCGAATTGTTTTGTTTGTTTGAACTAGTTAATTGTTGGTTCTCTTACCCAGGAGTTACGATAACTTGCAGCCCCTTGCTATTGTCAGCGATTATGTCCAAGCAGAGTCCTGCGATTGGATTATCGTATTGATTTAATCACGAGTGTGAGGTCGTCCCCTTAGATATATGACGGTTGTAATATTTTCTCACATTCATGTTGTCGTTTTGAATTATATAGAGGGGAGACTTTTCAAGTGTATGATACCAAGGTATTGGATCACACTGTGATTCATGAGATGAACATGGAGGTGTTTCACAAAGATCTGAAGTTGATCTTAACTCCTAAGTTGGACTTTAAAAGTATGGAAAACCACTAGTTTCTTTGAAAAATTGTTAGGCATAAAATGTTGATTCAAATCATTAATATTTTCTTTTATCAATAAGATTGTATGTTCTTGATGCAACACTTATGAAAAGTCTAAAATTCTTTTTTGGGGGCTTTCTAATATATTGTATTCCAAAGCTACAAATGGCTTTCCATAATAGTTAGGTCCAACTTAAGAATTAAATAATAATAATGTTTCGATTTATATAGCGCCTAATATGATTGATAATCATCTCTAAGCGCTTAAGTTAAGTTCAACTAAGGATATTTCAATTTTATGATACCAAGGTGTTTGATCACACTGGCCCGAATTCTCACCAGCGGCTGAACTTGAGCCCAGCCTAAAAAGACACAGTCTGTCATCGGCCAAATTTCGTCCTGGATCATCCTGGACATTGTATTACTGAATTTCAAAGGGCCCATTGTCCTGATGCCTATAAGCAGAACTCGAGGGATTGACTGGATAATAAAAGGAAACCATTATAATATCTCTGGGGACCATAGCAACAAGACAATAGGTCTGCTGGTGCTGTTACCGGTAGTTTTTGTCCTTTTAGGTCGGGCTCAAATTAAACCACTTATGTCAATAGTAATCAATAGGGAAATTATGAAAAGTGTATACATCTATCACACTCATTATATCATTTCTCTTTTAGGAACGTATGTTATTTTAATATTAAAACACTTTTTTAAATTGATTTTTAAAAATGGATGTATAGAATCCATTTTCCACAGCTAGTATAATCTCATTTGATAGTGTTTCGAACATTGTGTCTCCACCTCCAATGGTCAAATGGACAGCCTATGTGTATGCAAGTTATGTTTGAATAATTTATGGGGAAAACATTTAGGCATGATCAATCTTATTCAGGTTATTATATTTCACTTGTCCTTTGCAAGTTCTTATAACCTTTTACTTGGAAAACCCTGCTTTTCCTATATGTACATTGCGTTGCTTCTTGTATATGTTTCCATAATTATAGTGTGAGTAAAGATATGAAAGTTAACAAATAATGAATAGATACGAATGTGACATATTTTACCATCATGTAAGTAGTGTGTATCATTGGAGAGAAAATACATTTTATATAAAAAAAGTAAAATAATCATATTTTATCATTTTTTGTCACATGTAGATCAAACGGAACTAACAACCCAATATTGTGGTGTTTGTATTGAAGTTTTTACTTTTCTTGAACCATGTACAAAAAAAAATAAAAATAAACATTTTATCGAGTGATGGAACTAGAAACCACATTTATGAGTTTTGTGTTTTGTGTTTTTCTTGTCTCTTTAAATGCATTGTTGAATAATTTTCTCTTTAAACTTGATAACAATTTTGTTTTTGTTTACAAAAAATCATAAAATGATTGAAGGCCCAGTCACATATCACTGGTTATTGTTAATGAATGCCGGATGGATAGAACATTTTCGAAAATCCAATTATTTGGTGGTAAAAGTCTTCCCCATTAGTTCATGTATGAAAGATTCCTCCAGATAAGAACAACATACATCGCCTGAAAAGCAACGGACAAGAAACGCATATGAACAGACAAACGGATTGAAAATCTAACTCTCCGTTGGGCATCCGTTTACACTATCCGGTGATATGTGACTGGGCCTTAAATATAATTAGAAGTTTACTACGCTTTGAAAGCTAATTTACATTTTTATTTTATTAAGGGAGTATCTGAAACGTCAGCTAATATGGTACATAACATATATTTAGAAAGGCACATTACATGTTATTATCTCACAATGATACCATTGACATGTACGTGGCTTGCTTCAAAGAGCCAAATATAATTTATAACTAGATATAATTCATAACAATAACACTTATATATACATGTATCTTGAACATAATTTGACCTTAAAGCAATCCATTACCTTTTTCAAATCAACCAACATCACATAGCATGCATGGAGCTCTCACATTTCCATTGTACCTTTTTGTTTGGTTTATGGAAGAAGAAAAGTGAAAATGGGTTTTGATTTGTATAATTTCTTACTAATTACGGTGATATTTATGATTGAATTGCAAAGTGTTCCAGAGGGCGTTTCGACTGTTATTGAAATCAATTGGCAGTTGATGATCAAATCTTATCAATTTTCACTTGGTAAACAGTCTTCTTGTTCTATGGAAGTTTCAGACAACATTCGGAAGAATATTCTGATGAGTCTCAAATATCACCGGTAGCATAATCTTATAAAGTGGTCAGAACCGCCTCGCCAAAGTCACACTGGTGGTTTTGGACCTCTTGAATTTGTGCAACGTTGTTTATTTCTCTAAAAGAGATCTAGTAACGTTGTCCAAATCATCAAAACTTACTTGGAGCTCTAGTGGTTCTCTCATACCATGTCATATTCAGATTAACTATACAAGCATGGGACATGTTTCGGTTTTTAAAATTTCCATTTCGTTCAAAAGATATTATTATTATTATTATTATTATTATTATTATTATTATTATTATTATTATTATTTATTCGGCAAATGAAACATACAGAAACAATCATACAAGGTATAAAGAAACGGACACATGAATGCCAGGGTAATAAAAAGATTAACTTAATATCTCTAACCCGAAGGTCATCTTTCCCAGTTCATGTGACCTACTTAACATATAACAGTACAATGAGGAATCATAACAATAACAAAAACATTCATTAATACAAAAGCTGAAACAAAAATACAAATACAAATACAATTGTATACACGCGACCCGAATGGCTCCGTCTCTGATGATTATGCGAGAGGCGGAGCCACTCCGGTGACGGTTAACTAATTATTAACAAATAGATGGCGGCATAATTGAAAGAAAAAATCCAAGCAGATAGTGGAAGTTCCACCACCCCAGTCTTCAGCGATTCACGATTTAAGTGTTCAAAATATGTTAAACTGTCCACGGGATAATTTAATCCGTGAGTTCGTGAATATCACTTTGCATTTTTGCTCATTTCTCGGGCCAAAAACATCCAATTGACGTAAAATTTCACGCATTACTTTGTGGATATATCAGATCACACCATTACAAATTCTGCTAATCAATCATCACTTTTTGCACTGGTCAACAAAGTTAACAACCCTTTACATTTGTTGAAGATTGTTTCATCTTCCCTTTTCTGTTTAAGAGATTTAGTCAGCCTTTCCCATAACAGCCGCTTTTGACCGTCAATAAACTACGCACTTAAAATACACTTAGCAATGAACTAAGCTAGCAGGGTTTCATGAATACGTGGCCAGGTTGTTTGGACCTCGAAAATATTGTTTCTCTTAGATTGGGAGAAGATTGTTCATCTTCTTGTTCTGTTTGAGAGATTTGGTCAGCCTTTTCCAGAACAGCTTTTGACCGTACTTGTTGTCCGTCCACTGGAAGTACGGCTTGTTCTTGCTGAGAAAAAGCCTCGCCAAGTATGGCAACTGGTTGTCTGGGACCTCCTCTCTGAAGACCAGGACCACCTTCTCCAGTTGTACCTCGTTCATGTGCTCCACGGACATCTGCAGCTGCGTCATGAAGTGGGCATCGTTGACTGCCGCGTTGCTCACGATCACGATGATCTTGAAGCTGTTCTCGATGACGTAGTCGATGGCGTTAAGCCGAGGTCCTCCCAGAGGCAAATCATCCTCTCCACCAACGATCCTCTCTCTGGCGAACTCTGGGAGATGTTCCTGAACTGCCATAATAAACTCTCCTCTTGTCCATTCCTCGTCTTCATCTGGGAAGATCAAGCAGACATCGTAGTTGTAGTCGAGTTGCTCTCGTCCATCCTCGAGTTCATAGTACCCCACCACTAATAGCTTTATATGGAAGCACTTGTAGTTCAACCACCACCGATTCCTGTAGGCTAGTACAGATCCGGTTATGAACAGAGCTATCAGCAAGGTCGCAGAGACATAGATGGCAATGTGTGGACCGCACACTTGATCTGGCACAAACTCAAGAAATGGCTTCCCGATAAAGGTTGATACGGACTCCGGTGAGCAGATGGTTTTATCGAGGTTATTGACAGTCATGTTGGTAGTTTCCAAGTATCCTCTGAACCACTCGAGATCGCACGTGCAGGATATAGGATTTCCAGAGATATCAAGCATCTTCATAGGAAGGAAAGTGTTCTCCTCAACTCCGGTAAATGAGTTGTCAGAAAAGGCCACAGAGAATAGCATTTTGTTGTTTGAAAACAAATCTCTTGGTATGATACCCTTAAGTTGATTGGTTTGTAATCGTAGTACTTGTAAAGACGTCAGATCCCTCAAATGGTGCGATGTAAGAGTGTCAATGTTGTTGCGATCAAGATGAAGTTCGATTAGAGAGTTCAAGTTTTGGAAAATGTCTGGATCGAGGGTTGTGATGTCACACCTACTCAGATCAAGTGAAGTCAAGTGTGGTAGTCCTTTAAATGTTTCAGGGAACATATGGTTCAGAATGTTCCCCCGCAAAGACAAGACCTTAAGGTTTGGAGTTGCGGAGAATGTAGAAATGTTATTCTTGAACAGATTGATGTTGTTCATTGAGGTGTAACCAAGATCCAGATTTTCGAGGGATTGAAGTCCCTGGAATGATTTCGTAATGCGTTTAAGAGGTGTGTGGGACAAGTCTAGATTCAGGAGCGAGGTCATTGCCTTGGAAGGAAAAGACAAATCTTGTAACGAACCCAAGTGCGACAAATCAAGACTAGTAAGGTTTTCCAGACCTTCAAAGGCATTCCGTCCAAAATTAAGAATGGGATTAGTTGAAAGAACCAACTGATCAAGATTTCTTAGTCCCCGAAAAGGTCCTGAATCTATGGAATCGATCCAATTACCAGAAAGGTCTAACATATCTAGTGACGCTGTATTCCAAATAGCAGCTTCGAACGTGCTGATATGATTACGGGAAAGGTATATTGATTTCAATGCCTCAACACCGGCAAATGATGAAGGATTCAAAATCTTGAAATTATTTCTGGTAAGAATGAGCGTTTGGAGGCTCGGCAAGTGTAAAAACACTTCTCTTGTAATGGATTCGATCAAATTCCCAGTCAGGTCGATCCTTTCGAGTGAGACGAGCCCTTCGAAGGCATCAGACGACAGTGCATTGATGTGGCATTCTCGTAGGTCTAGAACAATGAGTTGGTCCAACCCTTCAAACGCGCCTGATGACCAAGGGTCCGACAGCTTGTTGCCCAATAGGGTCAGATACCTCAGCGGGGGAATACGAAGGTCCTCGTTATGCAAGGTTGTATTGGGTGTGAACCCCACAATGCGCTTCACCTTACTACTCTCAATGTACAATGATTGTAGATGGTCCATACCAAGAAAAGAGTTAAATGTTAAATTTGACAAAGCATTTAACGACAGATCTAAACTTTTGACGAAGTTCAAGTGCTGAAAGACTCCATCAGGAAGCGTTGACAAGTTGTTGTGGGATAAATAAAAAGATCCAATATGACTTGTCGATAGACCAGACAGATCTTCACTTCTGATATAGGAGATGTTATTTGAAGTGAATATCAATTTAGTGGCATTTATGGGAGGAAATCCAGTGAAATTTAAATGATGAATGCTGTTCTTATCCATTATAATGGTCACGGGACATTTAAATGATCCAAATGCATGAACGGGTACAGATGTGAGATTATTCGACATTAATTGAATGACGCTGAGATTACGGTTTTCAGAGAAAGCACCGCCGGGAAGACTCGAGATATGATTATCGTCAAGCGAGATGCTTTCTAGATGTAGAAGCGGAGAGAGTGTTCCTTTTTGGATGGTTCTCACCCCGCTAGACGTCAAGGATAGAACTTTCAGGGCGGACAGGCCGACAAACGAATGTTTTCTGAGGACCGGGATACTGTTGCCATTTAGGTAAAGACTCGTGACGTCACCAGGCAGATTTGTGGGAACGTCCGTGAGTCCCTTTCCTACACAATCGGCCTTCAGCCCGTCAGAGACGCGCTCCAATGTACAAGGATGCGCACCGGATGGAGTGGTTTGGAATGACGTCACCTCAGGAATGCGCTTAGATGTTGGTAGTCGCGCATCGGTCGCGGAGGCTGCGTAGGAAAGTCGGGCAGAAGACGTTGTCAGAAGCGCGTTCTCATGAGACTGCGTCATCACTGCCGCCGATAAAAGTAGGAATAGATAGAGGACAACCATCATGGCGGTTCCTGGTCTAAAGAAATCCAAGATGGCGTCACCAAGAGAGTTGAACTTAATATTACACCGATCTCCTGCGATTCTCTTGGTCATTCTGCCATACACCGCTCACGGTTTTGGTATTAACAATAAATGGCTGGTGGTGGCGTTTCATCTGTCATAAATGAAATAAACAATTAATTGG
Source organism: Echinarachnius parma (assembly GCA_037951105.1). Taxonomy (NCBI): domain Eukaryota; kingdom Metazoa; phylum Echinodermata; class Echinoidea; order Clypeasteroida; family Echinarachniidae; genus Echinarachnius; species Echinarachnius parma. The sequence goes on from JBAMJV010000013.1 coordinate 99,837, forward strand.
AATAGCTTGGCATTGCATCATATTACTTGCTTATTAATCTTTTAATGTCAGTAATCAATACCGTAATGATAACGACAATTTGCTAGCATAACTAGTTAAACTTATATTTTCACAAGTTTATAAAGATAGTTACCCTTTCCCATTCGAACCCTAATAATTTTTCTAATGTTATTTATTTCAAAGAAAATGTTAATGCCCCGAAATCTCATCAGTGGCAGAAATTACCACTTAAAGTGGACAGGCAAACTAAATGCATGTTATCTTCTGTTCATCTGTATATTAGTGTACACACCAACTATTTGTAAATCATTTGACCCAAACATATTTTGTGTATTTTAAAACATTTTTAGTAATTATTTGTCTCCATATTGCTAATCCCCCACCACTGAAAACCTCTCCAAATTAAAGTCTATTGTTGACTGGTTGTGACATCATCAGTCATTCACTACTCAGTTACAAAGAAGTGACCTTCCTCCAAGCTGAGTGCCTAATCACAATAGCATCACATGGTTGAATACAATACCAACTCACACACCTTCAATTTCAATAGCAGTTGCTATGTCAGAAGAAGATCACTGTCTAAGCTATTGTATGGAGGCATGCAGGGCATGCTTTTGTGTGCATGTTCTTTGTGTACTCTCATCTTTGTGGTAGCTGACCAGTAATTGACAGATGATGTCACAACCAGTCAACAATATAATTCACTCTGGAGGCTTTTTTCGGAGGTGGGGCATGAAGAAAAATAAATGGATAAAATGTTTTAAAATATACGAAAGTAAACATAATTGGGTCAAACAGTTTACAAATATTGAACGTGTACACTAATATAGATATACATAAGTCAGCATGCATTTGGTTTGCAGGGCCCCCTTTAACTTTACATGAGTCGAAATTTCTAGTCTATCGGTTCATATAAGTGGTGAGGCTAGTAGGGCGATCTAGCGCCTTATTAGTGGAGTACCTTAGATGAAAAATCGTGACACGGTGGACAAAATCCTAATTTTTTCAGCAAAGCTTCGTCTTGATGTAAGAATTAAGAAAAGTGGTTGCTACAAGAAATCTGATGTCGGGATCATGTTAAAAATGGCGGCCATCTTGGATTTCCAGGTAAATACATGTTTTTTTCACCCAAAATAATATAAAGCGTGTATGAATTTGTTTTTAACGGTTTCTGGCAGTATGTAACATTATGAAATACATACCTAAAATTAAGAACATCGCATTTCCGAAAAGCTGATTTTTATTCAAAATGGCCGCCATTATCTTCAAAGTGCCATAATTCTGTTATTATACACCCTACAGATGTAATTTTGATGTCTACCCCCACATTTTGTGGGTCAAGCAGTTCATTGAGAATAGTGATAGTGCAATTCAGTAATTAGAAGCCACAACAATCCAAGATGGTGTCCAAAATGGCCGCCATTTTCTCAAAAATGCCATAATTCTGTTATTACACATCACACAGTTGTAATTTTTGTGTCTACCCCCACATTTTGAGGGTCAAGCAGTTCATTGCGAAAAGCGATAATGCAATTCAGTAATAAGAAGCTAACCAAATCCAAGATGGCGTCTAAAATTGCCGCAAATTTATCAGCCAGTTCAGAGCAGCATTTGTTGTCTGATGAATCCTCTCAAAATTATCAGGGAAACATTGGAGAGGACCACATGCTACACTATCTGGTCCAGCCTCGATGAAATATAATGAGGGCTATAGATTTGATCGGAACAACTCATTTTGGGTCTGAGCACGATTTTAGGGTAAAGTATCACGATCACTTGTCGGTTTTACGATACGCCATTATGGTACTGCATTAGTGGGTATATGGTTAACATATTTGTATTAACGACACTGCTGATGGTGTACTGAGATCCTCTCCAAACAAGCTACCACTGATCACCCATGATGAGGAAGCATGGTTGTAATTTAAAGAATTCTGCAAGAATTCTTGACCCTAAAAACGTGGGGGTAGACACATGGAACGCATAGGATTTAAACTTACTGATCATATTCCCTTCGAGGTACTAGCAGCCATTTTGATTGCCATTTGGATTCATTTGGCTTTTGGCATACATCTATCACACTTTAAAAGCTTTGTGAAACGTTTAAATCAAGAGGTATGCATACTGTAGTGTGAATATTAAATGATATTATGGTATAATTTCTGTAAATTGGTGGCCATTTTGGACGCCATCTTGGATTTATAACTGAATTGCGTTATCACTCTACTTTTCGATGAACGAAATGCTTGACCCTTAAAGGGACTTAGTAACATTGTCCAAATCCTCAAAATAAAATGTGTATTCTAGCGGTTCCCTTATACCTTGTTGTATTTATATTAACAATACAATCATGGGACAGGTTTCGGTTTTTCAAATTTCCCTTTCGTTACAAAGATATGTATGATTAAAGTATTCAGATAAGAAAAATTCCGGGCGAGTTTTTCTTATCGTGTACAAAGTGAGTGCAGTGAGTTACTGAATATCACTTTACATTTTCGCTCATTACTTGCCATACAAAGTCCATTTGACTTAAAATTTTCACACAATACCCTGTGGACATATGAGATAACAACAATATACATTCACATTGCATCAACCATTCATCACCTTTTGCACATGTCAACAAAGTTACTAGATCCCTTTAACACGTGGGGTAGACACAAAAATTACAACTGTGTGATGTGTAATAACAGAATTATGGCACTTTTGAGAAAATGGCGGCCATTTTGCACACCATCTTGGATTTTTGTGGCTTCTAATTACTGAATTGCACTATCACTATTCTCAATGAACTGCTTGACCCACAAAACGTGGGGGTAGACATCAAAATTACATGGGGATGTATAATAACATAATTATGGCACTTTGAAGATAATGGCGGCCATTTTGGACACCATCTTGGATTGTTGTGGCTTCTAATTACTGAATTGCACTATCACTATTCTCAATGAACTGCTTGACCCACAAAACGTGGGGGTAGACATCAAAATTACATCTGTAGGATGTATAATAACAGAATGATGGCATTTTGAAGATAATGGCGGCCATTTTGAATACAAATCAGCTTTTCGGAAATGCGATGTTCTTAAATTTTAGGTACGTATTGTATAATGTTACATACTGCCAGAAAACGGTAAAAACAAATTCATACACGCTTTATATTATTTTGGCTGGAAAAACCATGTATTTACCTGGAAATCCAAGATGGCCGCCATTTTAACATGATCCCGTCATCAGATTTTTTGTAGCAAACACTTTTCTTAATTCTTAGATTAAGACGAAGCTTGCTGAAAAAATTAGGACTTTGTCCACCGTGTCACGATTCCTTCATTTTTTGCTCATAAGGTACTCCACTATATAGGGTCTTTTAACAGTGACTCTTTATACCCATATAACAAGCACGAGGCTGTCTAAAATTGGTTGTTATAGATACATTTCAATTTAGAAAAACTAAATATTTACAGCCTACTTAGTCAACATTATTATACTTTTCTAGTGTGCATCTATCAGATAATAGATCGATGAATATGTTGCGTCCAAGAAATACGCTGCAAAGTATTGGTGTGTCTAGAATGTGTTGAAGTAGTATAGTATGTCGTGTACCCTGACATTGAGGCGGAGGTACGAACAAAGCAAATACATAAGGACATTTGAGGGGGGTCACAATTAAACTACCGATCAGGCGGAGCTCGCTGTCGGATGAGGAGAGATTGTTAAGGTACTGTCCCGGTGTTTGACGCGTTTTGCGAGCGCGACCGATGAATCATCGACCTGGTGGAACGAGCAGCTATTGATAATGTTATGGGTGGTTTGATAACATACGGTGTGATATCTCAAATATCATAATGTTATGTGTTTAATATGTACATTTAATTAATTGTATATATATATATATGGGGAGAAGAATAGTGTCTGAAGTAGGTTCCTTAACTTTAACGTACTTTAAAGTGAGGCCTGTAAAGTGTCATATATTGCCCAAAATTATATTTGAGACTTGAATCCTGTACCAATTCATTGTAAGATATGATGTCCGAATGATATGTGAAAGTTTCATTGAAACAGAACACTGCTTTCCTGGTTCAACAAACAAAAATATGCGTCAGCTTTTACAACAGAGCTGTGAGCTGAATGATAGATATCGTCATATTAAATGGGCATTTGAACAAATCTAACTCTATTTTATTATCTTCTCTTACCATAAGCTAAACAACACGGTAAAACTGAAACGAGGAAGCTCCAAGTAATTGTACACTTTACAGGCCTCACTTTAAACGTGTGAACGACCAAACAGAGACGTATTTGGTTAAAAAAATAGCATTTCACACAACTTACTTTTGTCTATACAAAACCACTAAATGATTGGTTTTCTCTGTTTTACGACACCCCCCCCCCCCACCGCCCCTCCCTTCGATAATTAAAGGGATAGTTGAGAATTGGTCAAACTTAACTTTAGTAACCAAACTGCACCATTACAGTACAAAGTAATAGTTATAACCTCACCATGCTCGAAAAGTACACAAAAAACGACTAAGTAAAACCCCTGTTATCATTAAAAAAAGAGAGGTTACAACTCAAGAGGGCGCTATTTAAAAAATCATTGGTTTTAGCCTTTTTCATTCAAAATTGTGCATTTAATGTTTGTTAAAATAATGATTCAATAGAAATATCATCAACGACTTTTTAAAACCCTATTCTGATTTTTTACATTTTTCTAAAAAGTCTAAATACCGCACTGTGATTGCCGTTGAATATTTATGAATATTTCAGCCGTTTCTGAACCGATTTTGATCAAATAAAGTTTATTCTCTCATTAAAATTGTATGTTCTTTCGAATTTGACAGTCAGTTTTTCATTATCTCACAAAAAATATCGGGGGCAATTCGGGAAATATCAATACTCAACACTACCTTTAAACATGGTGATGTACACATATTATTTATACTTATAGCAGTTATGTGTGCAATGTACATGTTTGTATATTAGTCGGATTCTCGCACGGTGCATGGTTACATTCTTTGGTCTGAATATAGTTTATTAAAAACTTACTTTCTTTCATATAATAATACTATAACAGGGATATTTCCCATGTTATAATCAGCAGAAGGATAATACAATGGTTGTATACGCGTTTAGCATTGGTACATTGACATTATTTTGCCTTTCTTTCTCTAATGTAAACAATATTGTAATTTCAAGGTTCTTAGTTATTGTGTTATACTAGCTTTTCTATAGAGCGTGACGGAGTAAGCACGAGAGCATAATATGTCAACTATGACAAGTATCATTGTCGGTCTGCACCTATGTCAGTTACACCTATTATTACTTATGTTTGAACAATTAGTAATACATTTTCTATTATTCGTTATTTTTGAAACTACCGATTTTTTATTTATTTACGGGTATTATGCTAACGCCACGAATATATCTACAATTAGGCAATCAAATAATGCTAACTAGAACAACCCTAACGATCAAAACATCTATAGAAGGACTCACAATAATTAACTTATGTACACTGTTGTATGGAGCAGTGGCATACCCAGGATTCTTTCAGGGGGGGGGGGGGGTATTTTGTAAAAGTTTTTGAAGCCGAGACCAAGTACCTTCAAAAATTCCGAGGCGGAGACCAAGACCATTGGTTGAGAATTTCTTTAAGCGGGGAGGGGGGGGGGGGGGGGGTGTCCGTAGAAAATGTTCAAAGCCGAGACCAAGTACCTTCAAAATTTTCGAGACCGGGACCAGGATCGCTTAAACATTTTCGGGGCCGAGACCAAGACCATTGGTTTAGAATCCTCTCAGTGGGGGGGGGGGGGGGGGGGGGGGGGTGTCCGTAGACAATTTTCAAGGCCGATACCAAGTACAGTCAACATTTTCGAGACCGAGACCAGGGTCGGTCAAAAATGTTGGTTTTAATTTATGTATACATTTATGTAATTATTAATAATAATAATAATAATAAAACATAATATTTATATAGCGCTTCATACGGATGTTTCTAAGCGCATTAAGAACGGAAACTAATACAAATAATACAGTGTGCGCCCGGAAAAATACCAATACCAATATTTAAAGTATCTAAATATTTAAAGTATACTGTATTTATGTATTTGCTTTGTTCGTACCTCCGCCTCGATGTCAGGGTACACGACATACTACTACTTGTTGATTTATGCACTTATAATCATTGATTGATACAATTTGACTTCGCAATCGATTTTAACCTGTTCCGAATTTCATGATTTGTTTAATTCTAAAGAAAGTTATGAATTAATGATACAAATCTAGAAAGAAGAACGCAAACTCGTGACCAGAATTTTTACTCACCAATAGTTGTTGAAGTATAGAGAAATAATAGGCGCCTCCGTCATTCGTACGCTGTTTACACATACATAATGTTCTCTTCGTATAGTACGAAAGAAATTACTCCTTTGCAAAATGCCTGAAAAATAATATGTCTGACATTTCAGATTCGGATATGGTCATATGCAGCGGGGTTACCCCTTTGTCGTTTAATCCAAGATTTGTTATTTACAAGATTACCTGTCAATCGTGTGCATGTCGTCTTTATTTCTGATTATCAGTGGGCCAAGTATAGATACGCATTTTGTCAAGGCTCTATAATGGCTTGGAGATTCTCTATGTGGTCGCGAGCTAGCTTACTGTGACGGAGCTATACGGCACGGGGTCCGCGAGCGGCATCGGACTATAACTGGCTCCCATAGTCAATGCTCTATACAGGCTGACAGGGTGGCCCAAAAAACGATTGGATTATCGTATTGATTTAATCACGAGTTTGAGGTCGTCCCCTTATATGACGGTTGTAATATTTTCTCACATTCATGTGAGGGGAGACCTGTCACGTTTATGATACCAAGGTATTGGATCACACTGTGATTCATGAGATGAACATGGAGGTGTTTCACAAAGATCTTAAGTTGATCTTAACTCCAAAGTTGGACTTAAAAAGTATGGAAAACCACTAGTTTCTTTGAAATTTGTTGTAAAGGTCCTTTTTCAAAGGCATAAAATGTTGTTTCAAATCATTAATATTTTCTTTTATCAAGGAGATTGTATGTTCTTGATGCAACATTTATGAAAAGTCTAAAACTGTTTTTAGGGGGGCTTTCTAATATATTGTATTCCAAAGCTACAAATGGCTTTCCATAATAGTTAGGTCCAACTTAGAGTTAAGTTCAACTAAGGATATTTCAAGTTTATGATACCAAGGTGCTTGATCACACTGGCCCGAATTCTCATCAGCGGCTGAACTTGAGCCCAGCCTAAAAAGACAAAGTCTGTCATCAGCCAAATTGCGTCCTGGATCATCCTGGACATTGTATTACTAATTTCAAAGGGCCCATTGTCCTGATGCCTATAAGCAGAACTCTAGGGATTGACTGGATAATGAAAGGAAACCATTATAATATCTCTGGGGACCATAGCAACAAGACAATAGGTCTGCTGGTGCTGTTACTGGTAGTTTTTGTCTTTTTAGGTCGGGCTCAAATTAAGCCACTGATGTCAATAGTAATCAATGGGGAAATTATATAATTTCTCTTTTAGGAACGTATGTTATTTAAAAAACTTTTTTTGACTGATTTTTAAAAATTATGTATAGAATCCGTTTTCCACAGCTAATATAATCTCATTTGATAGTGTTTAGAACATCGTGTCTCCACCTCGAATGGTCAAACGGACAGCCTATGTGTATGCAAGTTATGTTTGAATACTTTATGGGGAAAACATCTAGGCATGATCAATCTTATTCAGGTTATTATATTGCACTTGTCCTTTGCAAGCTCTTATATCCTTTTACTTGGAAAACCCTGCTTTTCCCATTTGTACATTACGTTGCTTCTTGTATATGTTTCCATAATTATAGTGTGAGTGAAAATATGAAAGTTAACAAATAATGAATAGATACGAATGTGACATATTTTACCATCATGTAAGTAGTGTGTATCATTGGAGAGAAAATACATTTTATATAAAAAAAAGTAAAATAATCATATTTTATTATCATTTTTTGTCACATGTAGATCAAACGGAACTAACAACCCAATATTGTGGTGTTTGTATTGAAGTTTTTACTTTTCTTGAACCATGTACACAACAAAAAAATAATAAACATTTTATCGAGTGATGGAACTAGAAACCACATTTATGAGTTTTGTGTACTTTATTTTCTTGTCTCTTAAATGCATTGTTGATTAATTTTCTCTATATACTTGAGAACAATTTTGTTATTTTACAAAAAAATCATCAAATGATTGAAGGCCCAGTCACATATCACTGGTTATTGTTAATGAATGCCGGACGGATAGAACATTTTCGAAAATCCAATTATTTGGTGGTAAAAGTCTTCCCCATTAGTTCATGTATGAAAGATTCCTCCAGATAAGAACAACATACATCGCCTGACAAGCAACGGACAAGAAACGCATATGAACAGACAAACGGATTGAAAATCTAACTCTCCGTTGGGCATCCGTTTACACTATTCGGTGATATGTGACTGGGCCTTAAATATAATTAGAAGTTTACTACGCTTTGAAAGCTAATTTACATTTTTATTTTATTAAGGGAGTATCTGAAACGTCAGCTAATATGGTACATAACATATATTTAGAAAGGCACATTACATATTATTATCTCACAATGATACCATTGACATGTATGTGGCTTGCTTCAAAGAGCCAAATATAATTTATAACTAGATATAATTCATAACAATAACACTTATATATACATGTATCTTGAACATAATTTGACCTTAAAGCAATCCATTACCTTTTTTTAAATCAACCAACATCACATGGCATGCATGGAGCTTTCACATTTCCATTGTACCTTTTTGTTTGGTTTATGGAAGAAGAAAAGTGAAAATGGGTTTTGATTTGTATAATTTCTTACTAATTACGGAGATATTTATGATTGAATTGCAAAGTGTTCCAGAGGGCGTTTCGACTGTTATTGAAATCAAGTGGCAGTTGATGATCAAATCTTATCAATTTTCACTTGGTTAGCAGTCTTCTTGTTTTATGGAAGTTTCAGACAACATTCGGAAGAATATTCTGATGAGTCTCTAATATCACCGGTAGCATAATCTTATAAAGTGGTCAGAACAGCCTCGCCAAAGTCACACTGGTGGTTTTGGACCTCTTGAATTTGTGCAACGTTGTTTATTTCTCTAAAAGGGATCTAGTAACATTGTCCAAATCCTGAAAACTTACTTGGAGCTCTAGTGGTTCTCTCATACCGTGTCATATTCATATGAACTATACAAGCATGGGACATGTTTCGGTTTTTCAAATTTCCATTTCGTTCAAAAGATATTATTATTATTATTATTATTATTATTATTATTATTATTATTATTATTATTATTATTATTATTATTATTATTATTATTATTATTATTATTATTATTTATTCGGCAAATGAAACATACAAAAACAATCATCATACAAGGTATAAAGAAACGGACACATGAATGCCAGGGAAAGAAAAAGATTAACTTAATATCCAAAGGTCATCTTTCCCAGTTCATGTGACCTACTTAACATATAACAGTACAATGAGGAATCATAACAATAACAAAAACATTCATTAATACAAAAACGGTACTGAAACAAAAATAAAAATACAAATACAATTGTATACACGCGACCCGAATGGCTCCGTCTCTAGTGATTATGCGAGAGGCGAAGCCACTCCGGTGACGGTTAACTAATTATTAACAAATAAATGGCGGCGTAATTGAAAAAAACAAATTTCCAAGCAGATAGTGGAAGTTCCACCACCCCAGTCTACAGCGATTCACGATTTAAGTGTTCAAAATATGTTAAACTGTCCACGGGATAATCCAATTAACGTAAAAGTTCACACATTACTTTGTGGATATATCAGATCACACCATTACAAATTTTGTTAATCAATCATCACTTTTTGCACTTGTCAACAAAGTTAACAACCCTTTAAATTTGTTGAAGATTGTTTCATCTTCCTGTTCTGTTTAAGAGATTTAGTCAGCCTTTCCCATAACAGCTTTTGACCGTCAATAAACTACGCATTTAACATACACTTAGCAATGAACTAAGCTAGCAGGGTTTCATGAATATGGGGCCAGCTTGTTTTGGACCTCTTAATTTGAGAAAACATTGTTTCTCTTAGATTGGGAGAAGATTGTTCATCTTCTTGTTCTGTTTGAGAGATTTGGTCAGCCTTCCCCAGAACAGCTTTTGACCGTACTTGTTGTCCGTCCACTGGAAGTACGGCTTGTTCTTGCTGAGAAACAGCCTCGCCAAGTACGGCAACTGATTGTCTGGGACCTCCTCTCTGAAGACCAGGACCACCTTATCCAGTTGCACCTCGTTCATGTGTTCCACGGCCATCTGCAGCTGCGTCATGAAGTGGGCATCGTTGACTGCCGCGTTGCTCACGATCACGATGATCTTGAAGCTGTTCTCGATGACGTAGTCGATGGCGTCAAGCCGAGTTCCTCCCAGAGGCAAATCGTCCTCTCCACCGACGATCCTCTCTCTGGCGAACTCTGGGAGATGTTCCTGAACTGCCACAATAAACTCTCCTCTTGTCCATTCTTCGTCTTCATCCGGGAAGATCAAGCAGACATCGTAGTTGTAGTCGAGGTGCTCTCGTCCATCCTCGAGTTCATAGTACCCCACCACGAAGAGCTTGATATGGAAGCACTTGTAGTTCAACCACCACCGATTCCTGTAGGCTAGTACAGATCCTGTTATGAACAGAGCTATCAGCAAGGTCGCAGATACATAGATGGAAATGTGTGGACCGCACACTTGATCTGGCACAAACTCAAGCAATGGCTTCCCGATAAAGGTTGACACAGACTTTGGTGAGCAGATGGTTTTATCGAGGTTATTGACAGTCATGATGGTAATTTCCAAGTATCCTCTGAACCACTCGAGATCACACGTGCAGGATAGAGGGTTTCCAGAGATATCAAGAATCCTCATAGGAAAGAATGTGTTCTCCTCAACCCCGGTAAGGGAGTTGTCAGAAAAGGCCACAAAGAACAGCATTTTGTTGTTTAAAAACAAATCTCTTGGTATGATACCCTTCAGTTGATTAGTTTGTAATCGTAGTCCTTGTAAAGACGTCAGATCCCTCAAATGATGCGATGTAAGAGCGTTAATGTTGTTACGATAAAGATGAAGTTCAATCAGAGAGTTCAGGTTTTGGAAAATGTCTGGATCGAGGGTACTGATGTCGCACCTACTCAGATCAAGTGAAGTCAAGTGCGGTAGTCCTTTAAATGTTTCAGGGAACATATAGTTCAGAGTGTTCCCCCTCAAAGACAAGACCTTAAGGTTTGGGGTTGGGGAGAATGTAGAAATGTTATTCTTGAACAGATTGATGTTGTTCATTGAGGTGTAACCAAGATCCAGATTTTCGAGGGACTGAAGTCCCTGGAATGATTTCGTAATGCGTTTAAGAGGTGTGTGGGACAAGTCTAGATTTAGGAGCGAGGTCATTGCCTTGAAAGGAGAAGACAACTCTTGTAACAAACCCAAGTGCGACAAGTCGAGACTAGTAAGGTTTGCAAGACCTTCAAAGGCATTCCGTCCAAATGTAAGAATGGGATTAGTTGAAAGAACCAACTGATCAAGATTGCTTAGTCCCCGAAAAGGTCCCGAGTCTATGGAGTCGATCTTATTGTCAGAAAGGTCTAACATATCTAGTGACGTTGTATTCCAAATAGCAGCTTCGAACGTGCTGATAGAATTACGTGAGAGGTCTATTGATTTTAATGCATCAACACCGGCAAATGATGAAGGATTCAAAATCTTGAAATGATTTCTGATAAGAATGAGCGTTTGGAGGCTCGGCAAGTGTAAAAACATTTCTCTTGCAATTGATTCGATCAAATTACCAGTTAAGTCGATCCTTTCGAGTGAGACGAGCCCTTCGAAGGCATCAGACGACAGTGCATTGATGTGGCATTCTCGTAGGTTTAAAACAATGAGTTGGTCCAACCCTTCAAACGCGCCTGATGACCAAGGGTCCGACAGCTTGTTGTACGATAGGGTCAGATTCTTCAGCGGGGGAATACGAAGGTCCTCGTTATGCAAGGTTGTATTGGGTGTGAATCCCACAATGCGCTTCACCTTACTATTCTCAATGTACAATGATTGTAGATGGTCCATACCAAGGAAAGAGTCAAATGTTAAATTTGACAAAGCATTGTACGACAGATCTACACTTTTGACAAAGTTCAGGTGCTGAAAGACTCCATCAGCAAGCGTTGTCAAGTTGTTGTGGGCTAATTCAAAAGATCCTATGTGACTTGTCGATAGACCAGACAGATCTTCACTTCTAATACAGGAGATAGCGTTTGCAGTGAATACCAGTTCAGTGGCATTTATGGTAGGAAATCCAGTGAAATTCAAATGATTAATGCTGTTATCAAACATTATAATGGTCACGGGAGATTCAAAGGATCCAAATGCATGGACTGGTACAGATGTGAGATTATTCGACGTTAACTGAATGATGCTGAGCTTATGATTTTCAGAGAAGGCACCGCCGGGAAGACTCGAGATATGATTATCGTCAAGCGAGATGCTTTCTAGATGTAGGAGCGGAGAGAGTGTTCCTTTTTGGATGGTTCTCACCCCGCTAGACGTCAAGGATAGAACTTTCAGGGCGGACAGGCCGACAAACGAATGTTTTCTGAGGACCGGGATACTGTTGCCATTTAGGTCAAGACGTGTGACGTCACCAGGCAGATTTGTGGGAACGTCCGTGAGTCCCTTTCCCGCGCAATCGGCCTTCAGTCCGTCAGAGACGCGCTCCAATGTACACGGATGCGCACCGGATGGAGTGGTTTGGAATGACGTCACTCCAGGAATGCGCTTAGATGTTGGTAGTCGCGCATCGGTCGCGGAGGCTGCGTAGGAAAGTCGTGCAGAAGGCGTTGTCAGATGCGCGTTCTCATGAGACTGCGTCATCACTGCCCCCGATAAAAGTAGGAATAGATAGAGGACAACCATCATGGCGGTTCCTGCTCTAAAGAAATCCAAGATGGCGTCACCAAGTGAGTTGAACTTTATATTACACCGATCTCCTGCGATTTTCTTGGCCATTCTGTCACACGTACATCGCGCACGGTCTGGGTATTAACAATAGATGACTGATGGTGGCGTATCACCTGTCATAAATGAAATAAAAATATTATACATTGTAGCTTTCTATCTATCTATCTATCTATCTATCTATCTATCTATCTATATATCTACATATTTAACTATATATCTATATTGTAGCTAAGCGATGCACCAAATTACTGGCCTTTTTGTCATATGAATACCATTAAGATAATTATGATAACTAATTGCTCTTCCATTTTCCACAGATATATAGAAATAAAATGCAGTCGACCCTTTCTCCTTCGAGCCTTTACTTTGTAAGTTATTGTATTAATTATGGCTATATAAATGTTAATGGCCCGAAATCTCACTTCAGTGGCACAGTAAATGCTTACACTATTTCGCACCCGTGGAATTTAATTAGCCCATTGTCTTCATTATCAATGCAAATCCCACTGCAGTGTCTCTTGACATTCCATTCATATAGTATAACGGGTGACTAGTATAGGTTTTCCCGCTCAATTGTAAACTTTTTTCAATCGAATTCATTAAGGGTCATTCAAATTCACGCATTATACCACGTAATCGTTGGTATCGGTCTTCCAAATTTTGAATAAGTGCAAGCGAATTCATGCATACGCATAAGTTTTCGTGAATAGACACAGAAGTTCATTTATGGTCATTCGAATTCGCAAATGTGCAGCCAACTGTCAACTGCCCTTTCGCGAATTCGAATGACCATTGATGAAAAGGTATGCTCTTTGTGCAAATTCACTTGCTCCTGCGTGATTTTGAACGACTATTTACGAATTCGAATGCTGCTTTGTCACGGCGATCGCAAATCGCGCGAATTCGTTTGGTCCTATTATCAATTTGATTGACACAATCGCAAAATTGAGCGGGAAACCTATATTAAATATTGCGTCCTGGATCATTCAGGACAGTGTTTTTTTTATTGATGGTGAGCAGTAATAAGCTGGAATATCAAGCGCCCTTTTCTCTTGATGTCTTTAGTCTATAGTTTATAAACAGAACTAGAGGAATAATATATTGGATAGTAAAAAGGAATGAATACAAATAGCTCCGGTGACACATGACAAACATCAATGGGCTAATTAGCCGCATGGGCATATAGAAATCTACACAATAGGAAAATGATAATGTCTAAAGGACAAACGAGGACGAAATATCGAACTTATTCACAGTGCAGCACAACACTCCCATGTTTAATCAAATTAAATGAGCTAAAATGTGACATTAATTGCATTTTATTGCCAATAAATAAACGATCGAGATATATATAAAATCAGGTTGCTTTTAATATTATGTTTGTTATTCTTTTACATAACTATACTAACAAAATCGGAATGGAAATATAAAAGACGAAGAAGTATATATGTCATCAAATTAATTGATTTTTGACAATTTAGATGCCAAATCAAATCTTGTTTCAGTTTGATTACTTTAACATGAGCTGTGAAAAGAAACATTAGTGGTGTAGCTAGTAGGGCGATCTAGCGCCTTTTCAGGGTCTATTTACATGTATACCCATATAACAAACGCAAGGCTGTCTTGGTTATTATAGATACATTTCAATTTAGAAAAACTAAATATTTACAGCCTACTTATTATATCCAAGTCAACATTATTATATTTTTCTATAGTAGACCTGCATTATAAAACACAGACAGTGGAAATGTGCATCTACAAGATAATATATCGATCAATATGTCGCGTCCAAAAATACACTGCAAAATGTTGGTGTGTCTAGGGAGGTGGTAGACTTCCCATTTCCCGGTGTGTCTAGAAGCTTATGTTTATTTCAGTCTCAATATAACTGCACTCATTTATTGATAGAATTTGATTTACCAATCGATTTCAACATGTTCCGATTTGATAATTATTCGGAATTTAAAGGAAATTATGAAATAATGATAAAGATAGATATAGAAAGAAGCAAACTCGTGACCAGTATTTTACTCACCAATAGTTGTTGAAGTAGAGAAATAATGGGCGTCTCCGTCATTCGTACGCTGCTTACACAGAAATAATGTTCTCTTCGTACAAATAACGAACGAAATTATTCTTTGGCAAAATGCTTGAAAAAATAATATGTCTTCCGTTGACATTAGAGATCCGGACATGGGCATATGCAGCGGGGTTAACTCTTTGTCGTGTAATCCAAGATTTGTTATTAACAAGATTTCCTGTCAATCGTGTGCATATCGTCTTTATTTCTGATTATATGACGGGGATCAGTGGGCCTATTATAGATTGATTTGGTGAACCTTATCTGGTGGAAAACTATTTGATTTTGTTACGTAACGATGTGTTCACAGGGACCCATCGGTGGAAAGAGGGGCATATAGTGTCTACGCAGAATGGGGCAAATACAGTTTGTGGTCATGTGTGTGTGTGTGTGTGTGTGTGTTTGTGTGCGTGTGTGTGTGTGTGTAGTTTGTGTGTGTGTGTGTGTGTGTGTGTGTGTGCATGTGTGTGCGTCAGTGCGTGCATACATGTGTGTATTTGTTGGGTTTGTTTGTTTGAGTGTGTGTGTTACTGTGTGTGTAGTTTGTATGTATGAATGTGTGTGTGTGTGTGTGTGCGTGTGTGTGTGCGTGTGTGTACGTGTGTGTGTGTGCGCGTGTATGTGCATGCATGTGTGTATTTGTTGGGTTTGTTTGTTTGAGTGTGCCATGGCGGGATGGGATGGGAAGGGTGCATGTGAGCATTTTTTTTTTCCATGAGGGAGGAGGGGGTATATTTAGCTTTCGCATAATTGAAGATATAGCTTTTGCATCATGGCAAATTTGAATTGCATTTTCCCAAATATATATTGCGTTTTTCAAACTATAGATTTGTATTCATTTTTTAGGGGGGGATATGGGGTACAGCGCCCGGATGCCAATACGCGCAAAATTGTTCATCTTCACACACACATTGAAATGCGTGTTAAAATTTGCTATTTTGACGTAAATTACGTCATAGCAGTCAATATAACGGCGTTAGACTGGTATGACGTAATTGCCGTCATGTTGGTCAATATAACGCTTCTCATCCTTGTAGCGATGGTCACGTGACATCATTTTGACCAATCACACATCAGTATATATATAGGTCATGTAATATAAGAAAATATTATATTGTTGGCATTGGCACAAGCAAATATATTTTAGATTTGCATCCGTATATTTTGCATCCGTAATGAAAAGAACTGATTACACATGAAACCGAAAGCATTATTATGATAGATCAATAATTATGATAATGCAAAGAATTAAACTTCTTTTTTGCTCATGTACTACTGCAAGGCCCTGCTTCCATGCATGGTTACATTGAAATATGTAAACACAATATATATGGGTGTATGTGTGATGTGTGTATATCACTGTGTGTGTAATGATGACCAATACAAGTAATTCAGTATGAACTATAGATGTAGCAGAATAGCTTGAGCAAAGGTCGAACCCCACTACGTAGCACTTCCGAGTCGGCGGGGCAAAGTGAATTAGGTAAAAAAAAAAGAAGAGTAATACAAATCGTCGAGTTCATGTGCCCCAAATCAGCATGTTCACACTATCCACAAACATACAAGTATTATGTTAGTATTTCATTATTAAAAGATAAACAAAAATGGGACAAAAATGGCAGCCCCCCCCCCCCCCCCCCCCCCCCCCAAGAAAAAGAAGTGCCCGGTGCCCATGGAGACGAAGAGGAAGGAAGAGCACAAGGAACAGGTGAACCAAGAAGAAAAAGAACAGCGGATGAAATCCTGGCCAATTGCCAGAACCAAAGATCTATTGAACAGGAATTATTAAAAAGAATACGTTGCAATTAAAGGGGCAACAGACATAAAGGGAGAAAAAAAAAACGCACATCAGCTTCTGATATATTTTGTATGCAAAGCATCAAATATAGGCTTTCCATTTAAAAACAAAAATGGTGCCTTTAAGTTTAGCTATATGCACAAGTAATGAGCAGGCACACCAATAGGCCCATTCTAAATCGCAAAAACTATGAGAAATGCAGTATTTTATGAAAAGAAAGGTGTTCAAACAACGACGTACATTCCACGCCAATTATTATTTGTTTCGTTTAAAATTGACGGAGATAAAAGAGTGAAATTTAAATAAGTTATATTCGGGTCGTAAAGTTCTTGCGTCTCGGTAATTGTTTACATCTTTGGAAATGGCAACATTTTGTCTAAGGCCCGGCGCAGACAGAGCCGACTCGACCCGATCCGACTGGTTTCAGCCTGATTAACTCAGTATGCGCTGCCTCAGGACGCCGGTTTTGCCAGTCAAGTGCCATTCAGAGGTCATTCGAGGCCGATTCAACCCCTTCAACACGTTGGTTCGGCTTCGACTTAGCGAAACTGACTCTAGCCTGACTGAAAACCAGTCGGATCGGGTCGAGTGCGCCGGGCTTTAGATAATACACCTCCCAATGGTGTAGCGTGGTCGGACTGATTAGGGAGGGGGGGGGGGGGGGCACACCTTATTTATTATTGTTTGTTTTTCTTCAAAAAATGTCCCCTTATGTTTCCTATATTGCTTCTTTATTCAGTTATTGGGGGGGGGGGGGGGGGCACGTGCCCCCATGCCCCCCCCCCCCCCCCACGTCGCTATACGGCCGACACCACCCATATAAAATATTCATTCACCTTTGAGATCATTCAGGAGCTATCAAAATATGAGATTAAACCAAATACGGTGATTTTCGTCATTCTATAGCTCTGTGATGGCCCATTAGGCCTCAGCAACAATGGTCAATATTATAACTGAACGAACCAATCACAGAGCTAGAATTTCGGAAATCACAATCATTTGTTGATTTCCAATGATGTAAACATTACCGAGACGCAAGCATATATCATAAGTTATTTTACAATGTGATTTTTTTTGTTGTATGAACGCTTTTCTTTTTAGGAAACACTGCATTTATCATAGTTATTTAGACTTAGAATATCAGTGTATTATCCAAAATTATACATGAAGGTCAGTCAAGAGGGTAACTATTCATGAACTGTACCATGATAATTAAAATGTCTATGTCACCATGTTCTACACTGCATTTTAGGAGAATGTAAGAATTTAATGATATAATGTATGAAGTTCATTAGTTTAGTCAACTGTATTTTAGGAGTATGGCATAATTTAATGGTACTATAATTTTGTAATATTGTATAAAATTAATTAGTCCAGTGACCAGATGCAACCAAATAGGTATAATTATTTGTTGTTGGGTAGGCATGAAAGTGATCATGCCTACAACTGGAAAATGTTGTTAAACTGTGTTTTTAATTATTGGAATCTGACTTAGGCTATTGTAGTAATTACTATTTTTAATACCACATGTAATTATTAGATAGCCTACAAGTATTTGTTGAAATACTATAAATTTCACTTATGTCTAGAATGAAATCAAGAGGGTAACTATTCATAAACTGTACCAATATTGATAATTAAAATGTGTATGCCACCATGTTCTACACTGTATTGTATAGGAGTTTATAAGAATTTAATGACATAATGTATGACTTTCATTAGTTTAGTCAACTGTAATTTTGGAGTATGGAAGATTTTAATTGGTACATGTATATAAAATATTAAACATATATGAAACATAATGGTATACTATATATGAACATTGTTGTTGTTGTGTAGGCATGCACGTGATCAACATGCCTACAAGTAAAATGTTTTTATTTTGAAATGTTTATGGAAATTGTGATAATTGTTATTTAAGATATTCAGTTCAGTTCAGTTCAGTTCAATATAACATTTATTTCCAAATATTTTCAATTACATACATTAATAGAATTGTACATACTTGTTGTTTCAATTACATACACTAACATTAATATAATTGTACATCTATAGGCTACTTGTTGTTATATTGCCTTCTCTTGCCATTTGCCAATGGATGACACATTTCTTGATAACATTTGTATGTTTGAAGACCAAATCAAATATGTTATATCTATCTATCTATCTTCACTTCTGACTCATTATATCTTACACGATCGGGACATGAACTCGTAGATGCAGGAACTACAACCAAGGAGTAACTATAAAGCCTTAAAGGAGTGACTAAAAAAACAACAACGCCAAAAGAAGACCTTTGATCAAGACTCGGACCCACCACCAGTTAAAATTCCTATATGGAGTACAGTACTCAGGAGGATTAAAGCTACCAAGTAATACCAAGAAAAAAAATTAAAACTAAAAACTAACTTTACCCCCAAAATAAAACCCGACCAATCCCTGTAAAGAATTCATGCGCATGCGCATTCACAAAAGGCGCGTTGCCAGTTTGCAGCCATTTTGAGTTTTCTGCACTACATTTTGTCGCAGTCCGTCAACATTCTGGCTTCGTATTTTTTCTTCATTTGATGCGAGGTATGTAGACATTTGTCATCGCATGTTTCTTTTAGAAATATTTAGAATAATACTATTGGGCTCTGTAAAGACAGAATCATGGATTTATGGCAATTATAAAGAATAAGATTGGCAACTTCACGGAATGTTGCCAAATTTGTGCAAAATCGGAAATGCAGATTTACTTGATTTTGCGTTGCCGACTCAATAGTTTTGACCCATTTTCCAGTAACATTTCGAAGATGTCCTTTTTTTTTTTACTCTCCTTTAGTATTTTAATCCAAATGTTGAATAAATAACTGGTTGATTTCAAGATCTAGCTTGTGTATTAATATCAGTATGGTTTACCATTATTGTCGCTTGTCCCATACCTTCACTTCTGCGTTAGTGCGTAGACGTAGTACGTATACAATAAATTGCATTGCCATGGCATTGCCAGGCATTGGCTTGGGCCTTGCCCTTGGGGCCATCTACAAAGTATGGCCATCGTGTCCTATTACCGGATACTAATATTTTGACGGCACAAAACAAACATCAGATGCATAAAATCAAAGTGGAAATCATACGAGCTGAAGAACACATCTTCAACTTCAAGAATTTACCATACAATTTTCTCCAAATCAAATTGCCTTTCTGAGTGAAGGCTTTCTTGTAAACCCTCCCAAAAAAGAAGCCTCTTCCCGACGCAAAATTTTGTGTTATAATAGTATACCGGACGTGAATGTTGTGCATGAAAATGTCATTGACATGCGCGCTGCTACAGCCACAGGTGCGCGGCAAAATGCGCGTAAAAATGCCGCGGGACCCTTATTTTCTTCGGGGAATGATGGAAAATTTTTGCTGAACATCCATTAATTATCCTCCGTTAATGCCTGTCAAATTCAACTTTCAAAATTTGAACGTTTTTCCTATGTGAATTTGCATGTCCGGAAATACAACCCATTCGGTAATAGGGGGAGGTTGGGTTCACGCCGATGTGTACGGAGAGGGGGGGGGGGGGGTGGGGGGTCATCGTTTGCGTACGCAAAAAAGCGTACACAGTTTTTGTGTCGGTACTAATACCCGGGCCTGATGTATAACGGGTTAACCTGTCCTTACTAATAATAAATTTTGCAATCCCCATATCTAGAATGAATACTAGACCCATCAGGTTCAAGTAGGGTTGTACTCTTCCATTGATTAAATATACGCAAAAAAACAGTGTTTGAAAACTGTGCATGTACTGGAACTGATCCAAAAATTTGCATATGTGTGGCGGGGGGGGGGGGGGGGGGGGGGATGGGTGGGGTTGGACCACATGCGTACGGTGTGCGTACAGGGGGGGAGGGGGACCAAAATGTGCGTATGTACTTTGTAGATCTATGACCCCATTCGGGACTGCAGATCCTTTGAGTACAGTGAGGAGAAATGTTGACAGACACCCCCCCCCCCCCCCCCCCCCCCCCCCTCTGGAAAATTTCCCGGGGGGGGTACTCAGATTATAGTCGGACGGGGGTGTGCGGCTGAGACCTCCAAACCCATACCCACATCTAAGGGTCCTTTTGCGAAAATATGGACCCATGTCTAAGGATTTTTTTCGCCTGCGGCGCATGTTTTGGGTGTATTTCCTGCTAATTTTTTGGTTTTAACCCGGTTTTAAGTTTGAAAATTTTTGCAATTTCACAACGGCAAATCCCAAAATCGTGTATAAAAAAGGGGAAATTTGAAAAAGGGGACCCATGTCTAAGGATTTTTTTGACGAAAAGGGGACCCATGTCTAAGGACCTTTCTTGAAAAAGTCACCCTTCCGAGCGGCACATCCCCGTATACCCAATATACGTGAGTACCCCCCCCCGGGAAAATTTGTGACGGACACCCTCCACTCAAACAAATTTGTTTCATTAGATAATCATAAACGAGAGATAATTAAAGAAAAAATAGTTTATTAACCACACAAAGATAAATAGTGCGGAGCGAAACCTCTTAAAAGTCTTAAAGATGAATAACAGTTTTGGGAAAGTTACTGAAAACATTTATATTGGCCAAAATAATTGATCAATATTGTTGAATAAGTATCTAAAAAGTGCTTGTGTGGTAAAATCTGAACCTAAGCATCGTTTACATGCAGAAATATCTGAAAAAATCCAATGGCCGCCCGTGAAAAGCATGTGCGGAGCACGTGGACTTTTGCACGTAGCGTATGGGCGATTCCGCGTTGCCGTTGGCGATCAATTTACTGTAAATCAGTTTTATAATTTTTCAAATGTATCCATTAGTAGGCGGTTTCCTGGCCAAATGTTTATAATTCCATATTAGTAAAATTATATACACGGGTAATTAATAAGAGCGTACATTTCATTTTTTGTGTGTGGGGCGTTTCCCACTACTGTCATTTCCCTTTAAGACTCCAGCTCCCTTTTGGCAAAAAGTTTTGCTGCACTATCCAACAGGCAACACAAAAATATTTCTGCTGGCCATTAACCGCGAAAATCGCTAAATTTCGTGATTTGTGTACAAAACATATGGAAATATCAATTTTCATAAAATGAGGTGTATTATTAGATATTTGGTGTTGTTTACATTTTATATGTTGGTTTTGGGGTTCAAAACAGTTAAATTATAGTTAGAAATAAAATAAACAACAAAAACAATAAAATACATAAGTTAAAAAAACAAAGAAATACATAAGAAATTAATAAAACAATAGAAAACAAAAGGAAGAACCGGGCTCTTCCAATTTTTTTTGTTGTAGTATCATTCCAAATGTTGAATAAGTATCTAAAAAGTGCTTGTGTGGTAAAATCTGAACCTAAGCATCGTTTACATGCAGAAATATCTGAAAAAATCCAATGGCCGCCCGTGAAAAGCATGTGCGGAGCACGTGGACTTTTGCACGTAGCGTATGGGCGATTCCGCGTTGCCGTTGGCGATCAATTTACTGTAAATCAGTTTTATAATTTTTCAAATGTATCCATTAGTAGGCGGTTTCCTGGCCAAATGTTTATAATTCCATATTAGTAAAATTATATACACGGGTAATTAATAAGAGCGTACATTTCATTTTTTGTGTGTGGGGCGTTTCCCACTACTGTCATTTCCCTTTAAGACTCCAGCTCCCTTTTGGCAAAAAGTTTTGCTGCACTATCCAACAGGCAACACAAAAATATTTCTGCTGGCCGATTCATCCCTCCATTAACCCTATTAAGGCCGGGGGGGGGGGCCATAATGGCCCCCCCCTCCGGAATTTTTTTTATTGCTCCAAAACGCTGCAAGATGACGCGCCGCTGCTTGGTGACTTTTTTCTTTCGGGTCTTGCGCACGTTTTAAAACAAACATTTCGAAAATCGGACCCTCCGTTACAAAGTCACGTGACCTTTTGTCTATGCATGTCAGCCCGAAAATCGCTAAATTTCGTGATTTGTGTACAAAACATATGGAAATATCAATTTTCATAAAATGAGGTGTATTATTAGATATTTGGTGTTGTTTACATTTTATATGTTGGTTTTGGGGTTCAAAACAGTTAAATTATAGTTAGAAATAAAATAAACAACAAAAACAATAAAATACATAAGTTAAAAAAACAAAGAAATACATAAAAAATTAATAAAACAATAGAAAACAAAAGGAAGAACCGGGCTCTTCCAATTTTTTTTGTTGTAGTATCATTCCAAATGCTCTAAAGAATATATGTAGTGAAAACCAGAGTTTAATTATGAAGAATATATGAGGGCAAGTCCAAGATAACGCGCGTGTTACGTATGGGACATTTCAGAGACTTTCACCAACAAAAAAATAATGTAGAGGGACTTTAATTTTATTCTTTTACCATCTCCATTACTGGTATCTATGAGAAGAATAACCTTGGTAAAGATGGTGACCTTTGACCTTTGCAATGATATTTTATTATATAAAATGTATGGCGTTACGTATGGGACCAGAAGAAATGAGATTTTTTATTAATAATTTTTAAGTTGAAAACTCTGTGAAAGTAATTTAGAGGACAGGTTGTAATTCAATGTGGTAGAGGGTACATTGCTCAGGTTTATTGAGGCAAAGTTTCATTTCTTTCCGAAGAACGCTTTTCTTGCAGGCTCTAAGTAATTTTGGTAAAGACGTGTTACGTATGGGACAGTTACGTATGGGACATTTTGTCCCCATTCGTTTAATGTAGGGAAATCAATATTTAAGGCAAATTGAGGGTATTTGGTAAAAAATAACGAGTTGCCATGGTGATTGGTGTAAATAAGTATCAAAAATGGTTATGTCATCCCTTAAAACCCTACAAAAGAGGTATCACTCATTAATTTAGCTTTCCTAGATCAGAATCTATACAATTTTACAGGAATTTGGGGAATATGCAAATTAGGTATACATCTTAATTATGCAAATCATATGCTTTGTATAATGTTTTTCGAGTCAAAGTAAGTTAACAAATCTTAAATACATAATAGGACATGATTAAATCAAATTAATACATTGTGTGTGTTTGTAAGCCACTGTTTAACAGTAATATTCATAAATATGCAAATTAGGGGCAGCCATCTTGGATTTCAGGGCTTTGCTCAAGTGATACATGCCAATGAGAAGCAGAAATGGCTTCATTTGCCCAAACACCTTAAATGAAATGTTGGAACATTTTACACTACATTTCTGAATACAAATAGACATCTTCCTCTAATTCATGAATATGCAAATTAGCTAATTATCTTTCAAAATGGCTGCCGAGCCTAAAATATTGTTTAATATTTAAATGGCTCCACTTCTAAACAAAAGTTTATGGACCTAATTATTTTCTCTATACTCATTAACATTTATATCATGACAATATCACTCCAAAATAAATATTTGCCTATCTGCCACAAAGGCTCCCAGCAGCTACATTGACTTTGTATGTGAATTATGTCCCATACGTAACACATTGTCCCATACGTAACACTTTCTATAAATTCTAATTTTCTTTTAAAACAAAGGTCTTATGAAAATTTCCAAGCTTATTATAGTATTTTACTTTTAAAATGCATAAATTAGAACTTCCCAAAGTTGCACTAGAATAACTATTAAATTATTTGAAAAAAATGAAAAAAAGTTCCTCATTTTGTTACGTATGGGACATTTCATGCTAAGACATGACCTAATTTGCATAATTAATTAGGTCATGACTTAATGTTTATGTGAAATTTATACGGATGATTGAGTGGTCATGTAATAAAATATCATATCATTCCCTTTGATTTTATATGAATTTTTATAATTGTCCCATACATAACGCTCTATTTCACATTTATGCAAATGAGGCCCTTAAAATTTGCATAAATTTACATAAATTTTAATTTCTTTTCATGGAATTCAAAACTTCAACTCATGGGCTTCAATATGATGTGAAACATGTCATCAGGAAATCAAGATGAAATTTCAACAGCTAGGTTGACATTACCTTGGACTTGCCCATGATTTATGGGTAAAAATATGAATTTCATGACTTATTTGCATAAATTACCATAAATATGCAAATTAATGAATTTTTCAAAATTTTTAAAAATTACCATTGTATTCTATACACTTCACTTATCACGCGTGCACATTTTTACGGCGATCGGCCGCTCCGCGGCCGAGATCTTAGGGGGGGGCCATAATGGCCCCCCCCCGGCCTGCTGAAGACCTCAAATAGCCCGGCCTTAATAGGGTTAACCAACAAATGCGAACAAGCTTTCGTTAAATGTGATCCACAATTCATATAATTTGATAATAATTACCAACTCTGTTGTTTTGAAGATTGCAGAATGTAGAAAAAAAAACTATAATTTTCAGTCCGTTATAAATCCGTAGTGAGGCTTCCTAAATTGGCTAAAACACAGCGATCAGCGGTTGAACGGGAATTGGATATTGCGCTAAAGACATCATCACACTAACCATTACAACATAAAAGAAAACTCTTAATCTTGGCTCCTAAATCTCACATCACTACAGAAATTATTGATTGATTGTGTGGAATTGGGTGTGAATTATGGAACACGACAACAACCAACAAAATGTACACTTTTCAGCTATCTTCTGCTTCAATGCATGGACAGAATCCATGCAATACATGTATTAATTAATATTCACAATCGAATGTGCTAAGAGTTCTATTTAACACCTATCACCCAAAAATTACTTGAACCAAGTTTGACTTTACTTACTCCTAAATAATGAGAAAATGTAAATTGATAAACAATGCAAAATGATTTGCCCTCAAATATTTTCCTAAATATGTTATAATTAATCTGTCAAACCAGAATTCTAGTTTTCAAAATTAATAGGCAGATTTGTAAAAGTCCAGGGCTCAACACTAGCACTTGCCCTATTGCCCGGGGCAAGTAAACAATGATGTCTGGCAAGTAAAATGTCATAAATGGTCTTGTTTGGTTGCCCAATCGGGCAACTACCAATTCTGTGAAACTTCAAAAGAATCTGTTATTCACAAGGTGTAAATCTCATCTAGAAGTAAGCGGGCGAGTACATTTTCTGTTTGTGCAAGTAACATTTGAAAATTTATGATTCGAGCAAGTAGAGAAAAAAGTTAGTGTGGAGTCTTGGTAAAACACTATTATTAAGACA
Source organism: Echinarachnius parma (assembly GCA_037951105.1). Taxonomy (NCBI): domain Eukaryota; kingdom Metazoa; phylum Echinodermata; class Echinoidea; order Clypeasteroida; family Echinarachniidae; genus Echinarachnius; species Echinarachnius parma. The sequence goes on from JBAMJV010000013.1 coordinate 125,923, forward strand.
ATGCTAGAAATTAACCTTTTTGGCTTGTGGCCCAGGCAAGTAAAAACAAGATTATTCAACTTCTAGTGGCCCGAAACTTAAAGCTGGTGTCCTCAAAAAAAGAAAAATATAACAAATTCTGTTACATTTGCTTGCCCGAATGTGCCAGTAGAATTTAGGATCAATGAAGTTTGGTGGCCCGGAGCTAATTTTTAGTGGCCCCGGGCCAGCGGGCCTATGCTAATTTCGAGCACTGACTAAGATTATGATTGTAAATGTCCCTTTTCTTCATCTTACAGTCACAGCACAGAACACCTGAAGGATGGAGACAGACAAGACAGATGATCCTGGAGGAGAAGCAGCCCAGCTGGAGGCAACTGTAGAGATGACAACACGAGAGGACAAGCCTGTAGAGGTTCTAACTAACGATCAAATGGGAAAGGAAATGGGGGAAATAGCTGGAACATCTGCTATGGTAGAGATGACAGCACAAGAGGACAATCCTGTAGAGCTAGAGGTTCTTACTAACGACCAAACTGTAAATGAAATGGGGGAAATAGCTGGAACATCTGCTATGGGGACAACAGATGAAGAAAGTACAATTGCCATTGTACAAGAAGAATCTGAAAAGGCACCAGATATGCAAGAAAAGAATAAGGATGAAATGGAATCTGCTACTTTGGAGGATGGTGAGGTCGGCGATACTCTCGGCATCGAACCAGAGTCGGTCCCCACGCTGAAGACTATTCAGATATTTGAGTTTAGCGGGGATGATCTTGTGCAGAAGGATCACATCGAGTTCCATGAGCTTGGGGGAGGGACCGACGAGGAAGAGGAGTTTGCTTCGCTTAGCGAGAGTGACTTGACGGATGACATGATGGACGAGGAAGCTCCGTATCGCTGCCGTTTCTGCAAGAAGACGTTTGGCATCAAGAGCAACATGATTCGTCACGAGAAGACCCACTCTGGGGAGAAGCCACACGTGTGCATGCACTGCGGCAAGGGGTTTGCACTTCAGTCGTATCTCGTGCAGCATGAGCGGGTGCACCAGACCAGCAAGGACAAGCCCTTCATCTGCTACCAGTGTGGCAAGTGCTACAGCGACCGTTGGATGCTGCGGAAACACGAGCAGACTCACGGGGATGTGGACGAGGCTGGCGAGCACAAGTGTCAATTCTGTGAGCGTACCTTCAAGCGCCTTCGCAACATGAAACGACACGAGCAGATGCACCATGGCGAGACGCCAATGAACATGTACCAGTGCAAGCAGTGCAACAAGGAATTTGGCACACTCAGTAACTTCAAGCGGCACATGAGCACACACACCGACATCAAACCGTATACCTGTGTTCATTGCAACAAATCCTTCACCCTGTTCCACTACCTCAAGCAGCACTTCCGCACGCACATCGACGAGAAGGACAAAGTGAAGCATATGTGCTCCTTCTGCGGCAAGGTGTTCAGCGAGAACTGGTACTTGCGCAAGCATGAGCAGACACACATGGAGAATCCTGAATTCAAGTGCGAACTCTGCAATAAGGTCTTCTCCTGCATCAGTAACTTCAAGCGCCATGCTCGAGTGCATACGGGTGAGAAGCCTTTTGTCTGTCAATACTGCGGCAGGTCCTTCTCAGAGTGTGGGACGATGCGACGTCACGAACGCACGCACACCGGGACCAAGCCCTACGTCTGTCAGTACTGTGGGCGCGGCTTCACCGTCAGCCACGCAATGCGACGCCACGAGCGCACTCACATGGAAGACAAGCCATTCCGGTGCCACATTTGCGAGCGCACGTATGCTGACAACAGTGCCCTCTTGCGCCATGAGCGCACACACCTTGACGAGAAGAAAGAGACCCAGCTCGCGGCCAACAGTCTCCAGGATGTCAACGATCTGATTCCGGTCACCCAGGTCGTGCGCATCGTCCAGATGTCCAGCAGTCAGGACATCCAGGAGATGGCGGCTGAAGCAGCTGCCCAAGGTGCCCAGTTGGAGCTCCACGTCTCGCAGGATGACCCGCAGAAACCAGAATACCAGGTCATTGAGCAAGTCTACCAGACAGCAGCGGGCAGCCTTCCTGTCACCGTGCAGACTGTGTACGATTCATCCGGTTTCGCAAATTACATGTCCAGTCACTAAAGTTTGTATATTCCTATTCTCATGGGACTATTCAAATAAAGTGGTTCTTTGATTTAATGTTGTTGTTTTTTTCTCTTCATTTTATGCAATTTAATTTCTCTATTTTTTTCAATATATAACATTTGTTTTTAGAACCTGTAATTTTCAGATTGAAGAGTTGAGAAAGTCTTTTGAGAAAATCAATATTGTTGGCTCTAAATTAACAAAGTTATTTCATTGCTATACGGTTACTTGCTGGTTGCAACTGTAATTCATTACATTTTACTGTTTTTTCAGGGAATTTTTCCTGCATATTGCATAAGGCAAAAAAAAAAATTTGTTGGATTGGAGTAACGGGCTACCAAAAATTAGGGTAGGTAGGTAGGGATTTTCTTTTTTTTTCTTTCTTTTTTTTTTTTCAGGATTCGCACAAATACACAAAAACACACATATAACACACAAATAACACATATTATCGCAATTGGAAAAAAGAAAGAAAAAAAAAGATAATTTTTTTTTTTTTTGTTTTTTACAACAAAAAAAAAAAAATCAGAAAAAACCTTCAGGGTCGCAGGTATTTTTAGGGTCGGGCGGGTTACGCCAATCCAACCATTTATTTTTCATGGCCTAATCATCTTCTTTTTTTAATGGGTAGATGAATTTTTTTTTCTTTTTTTTTTCGTTTTATATTTTTTACCTTATTGTTGTGTTTTTTGCTCACTTTGAAATAATAATCTGGACAAATTAATTTGTAGAAGCATGATTTTGTAAAAAAAATAATTACTTTTGTCACTTTTCAGTACAATATTTCAAATGACTGTACTAAAAAAGAGCCGCGAAAATCATAAAAGAGCCCCTATAAATTTGCACAATGCTCAATGCAATTTCATTATTTTGGGGTATTATTTTCATGCAGACAAGCTTGAAAAGTAGCCCCCCCACAAAAAATGTTTATTTTCCTCCCTGCATATTGGCTTTAAGTTGCCAGACCACAGCCTATATTCATTTATGATACAGTGGAACCTCTTTATAACAAGGAGGTAGCTGGCCTGATATAGTGTGGCTATTTCACAGATCCTGGTTATATGCATTTGATTAATTTTAAGCCCCGATACAACAAGATATCTGATATAACAAGATACATTCAATGGGCCAGAGGTGCTCATTATAACAAGGTTCCACTGTACAACCAATAAGTGGTCGAAAAAAGTACTGGCCCATGGCCACCAAAAATAAGCTTTGTGTCAATAGAATTTCATATTTGCCCGAGTTGGCAACCAAATATGATGTCAGACTTTTTAGGCCACCAAAATCAGCATGGTTGCCACTAATTATGGGCCATTTAAATTTGAGTGGCTTTGCTTTAACATGCTGACTGGGTTACAAAATTAAAAAGTTCATTTCTAGCATTGAACCCTGCCTGCTACCTTAGTTTACTAATAAGTCTATTGATAATAGGGCTAAGTATGAACTTTGTAATACTGTATTGATTTTTTGTATGGTAAGCAAAATCCTTAATTCTTGATATTTGAAGCATTTATTTCAGTTTGTACTTGTTTTATAAGATAATCAGAATGACTACATGTAGTTTGTTTCTATATATTTATTTTTACATTTTCCAGAATGAAATGTTATGATTTATATTGAATGGTTGAATACATTTGAAATCTATTTTTGTCCTCTTTTCTCCCTTCACATTCTTGTGTAATAAGCATATTGAATTGCATGTAAATAATCTAACCACTGAAAACATATAAAGGTCTGGTCACACAGGACACGACTAGACCCACGAATGCAGTACGCATCGGTACGAATCTATGGCAAGCCGTTTAACATTTATTCCTAATTCTTGATATCAAGAATTGAATTATTGATATCAAGAATGCATTTCTTGATATCAAGAAATCAATTATTGGTATCAAATATTAGGAACAAATGTTAAAACGGCTTGCCATAGATTCGTACCAATGCGTACTGCATTCGTGGGTCTAGTCGTGTCCTGTGTGACCAGGCCTTTAGCTTCAAGATAGTACTGTATGCATATTGATACCGAATAATCTTGGTTGGCAACAGTTTGTTTTATTTATGATCTTTCAGTTTTCACAAAATATTGTGTAGCTTTCTTCTAAACTAAACTGAACGCAAAAAGTAACTACCTCCTAAACAACTGCTCATCATTTCATAACCGACAATTGTTTCAAGATGTCTTCTTATCACAATAGTTTTACAGTTGTTTTGTACATTTTGTGTGAAAATCAGAGATATTGATGGCTTTATGGCTGAATGAGCACAGATTAAAGACAAAATGGCCTATTTCCAAAGTCACAAGAAATTGTGCGTGCCTGTACATTGTTGTGAAACAGCACATGTGACTGAATGCATTGATTATGTGGTTTATGAAACAATGCTGTTTGATATTCCATCCCTTTTTATTTTTTTAGTGGCACATGTGGTTAAATGCATTAATTGCAATTGTAAAAAAGTGCATTTTGAAATTTTCCAATACTCAATAAACTGCAATTACAGTGTTACTTTTGCGAATTTTGAAATCTGACAATTTTCTCTTTAATGCATGCTTACTCAACCATGGATTAATGGTTACCTCTTATTTTTACACATTGTTTTTCTAACTAGCATCTAGAGATATTTTGGCAAGACGAAATCTTGAAACGATTCTTGGTTATGAAATTATGAGCAATTGTTTAGGGGGGTAGTTACTTTTTGTGTTCGGTTTATTGCAATCATAAATGTGCAAAGAAAATGGGGCTTGTGATTCAAACCAAATTTATTTTACAAATTGATTTCACTTGCCCATCTGAGCAAGACATTCTTTTTGTTGCCTAGTTGAAGTTGAAACATTTACATTTACTCTAGTACTTGTATTGGAATGCTTGTAACATATTCAAAGTGTGAAATTGTTATCTGCTATTAATGTTCCATCTTCTATATGAAAAAAGATCATCATTGTCATAAGTATCTGAACATTTTGAGCAAATGCATAATGCTGTCAGGCAAGTAAATACTTAGTACATGATTCCGACTAAGCAAGCAAGCAAGAAAGATTTTCTTTGTAGACCCCTGAATGTAAAACATGTTTATTTTGAGATATTATTTGTAATAAATTTGGAATATTATTGAACATGAATGATCTAGCCTCAATGTCATATTTAGTTTTTAAGTCTTTGACATATGAGTATAATTATGTGTGTAATAATTCACACACCCAACCCAGGACGTACCCATGTGCACATTTAGTTTTCCCATGATTTTAACATGCCCTTGTATGAATGATAATCAAATTAGCATCCGTTTGCTCTGGGCGGTCAAATGAGGACAGTCCTCGGTTGGAGGTGTGTCCATACTTTAAAGGGCAATGAAACCTAAGCAAAATGTTACTTTTATAGTCTTTCAGAGATTAAGAAGAATAATCAGGGTAAGAAACAAGAAAACTAAGGCTCCTTGAAGATGTCCATTTATTCCTATGGGGAACTCACATTGGCAACGCACTCTGATAAGTGTGTGGACAACTCCCCATATGTTTTGTTCACAAATTTTCCCATTTTTACAGTTTAAGCATTCTACAAAACATATCTTGAACTCGAACGAAGGGTAAACATAAATTTTGATGAAATTGAACAAAACTTAAATTTTGTGTACAAAATGTATGGAAAGTTGTCCACAACTTTGCCAGAGTGTGTTGCCAATTTAAGTCACTCAAAGAAATACATGTCTCTTTTCAAAGAGCCATAGTTTTATTTCTTGACAGATTGTGCTCAAATTTTCAGAGACTATTCATTATATTTCATTCATTAATTTTTCTGGATTTCATTGTCCTTTAATAGTAGGGTGTCCACAATGTGTGTCCTCAGTTGGGGGTGTTCACACACCTACACACACACACACACACACACATACTGTGCAACACTGTCTGGGGGGGGGGGGGGGGGGGTGTTGCATGAAGAGTTGCGATCAATCGCTTCTCACTTTCTGTCTTATCTCTCCCCCCCTCTCTCTCTCTCTCTCTCACTCTCTATATGTTGGTTGAGAAAGAGAAGGGCACTAAGTCACCTTTTGTACATCTGAGATAAACATGTTCAACGTTTTGGAGCCTTGTAGAAATCAATTGAAGCTCTCTTTTACTTAAAAGATAATTATTTTAGAACTTGTGATCAATAATTATCTGAAAATTTGGCATCATTTAGAACAGACTCCAACCTACACAATATGGTACCACTGTACCACATCCAGATCCAGCCGGTGCATTATATACCACATCCAGATATGGTATGCATTTAACCAAAGAGCTATTATATAGATGGAGTCACAACAGATTCAAATCCTTTACTAGATGTTCGATGCCGCCACTGTAAACTATGCAGTGAATGTGCTCATTTGAATGGGACCTGAACTTAACTTGCAGGTGGAAACACAAAGACGTTTCGGTTGATTACATACGCATTGGCACATTTCAAAGAGAGTTGTGCTTTGTTATTATAATAACTTTTCGCAAACCCGAACTCAACTAATTCGAGTACTTCTTTATTATAGATAGCAAATGCGCGCGAAATAAAAAAATGTGTGGAAATTGAAATATTCATGATGAAAATTAACGTAGTTGGCATGCGTTGGCACTATTGCGACGTATCTTATCAATTACAGTTATATTTCAAGATTATTTGGTGTTGATGTCAATTTGTCGAAAATGATCGAAAGTGGATAAACAATGCTTCAAAGAATCATATTAATTCAAGATATATCTGGATTTTTTCTCAATTCATGTAGGAAATTATTACAATTACATCTCTATTTGACGACGCGTTCATCAAGTCTACTACTAATCATGCAATAGTCACAAATAAATGAAAATTCGTTGAATTATCATGAAATTAAAAAATCGTCGGGAATTAATTAGCAAGTCGTTGGTTTCACTCGGCGGCATCGAAGATCGAACTTCAAATAAACCGCAAAGCCCCACTTCTCCTTTTGTTCGCCTTTAGAATAAAGACAGGGATTAGTGACAGTTGTGACTCCATCGATGGTAACTCCTTGATTTAACTCAATTTAGCAGAAAAGTGCCTTAACAACCCTCTCACTCTTAACCATGACAATGTATCCTCTTGTATTGAATGTATACTCTGCACAAAAAGGAATTTAAAGACATTTTTTTTTAATGAATAGCAAAGTCC
>JBAMJV010000014.1:0-82635 GCA_037951105.1 Echinarachnius parma
ATGTAGCAGGGGTTGCATATTTAAATACCATCAAAACTAATCTTATACAATTTAAACATTGCATGCACATGTGGATGAAATGAATTGGTCCATTTCAGAGCCCCGTTACATAAAACTTGTCCCAAATGTTGTAAGTGTCCAATTATTGTAACTACTATATGGCAACAACTATAATCCTCAATGCTGATTGGCTGTTGCCATAGTAGTTACAATAATAGGACGTTACAACAATAAAATAAAAAAGTGTTATGAAACAGGGCCCAGAACTCAATAATACATGTACACCATTACATCTTTTTTTCCTGATGCGACAGTCTTAGGAGAAAGGGGACACATTTGCACATCGACAATTGAACATGCGAACAATAGGGGTAGGGTGTATTTAATTTACATTGCTAACAATAATTTCATAAAGCAAACCAGCTTTTTTGTTTTTTGTTTAATTGCCATAAGCATAGAATTCTGAAGTTAAATCGTTCTAAGAGTGTGTTGAACTTGTTCTACCGACAAACACAATTCATAAAAAACAAATGAGAAAATCTCTATCGGGTCAGTTTGGTAATCAACTGCTGTTAAAAGTGGTAACTTTAGTTTTGCATGTTTCATCTGAATACAGGCAAAACAAACACTTTCAAACGGTTACATTTTCATAAATTAGGAAAGTTAAGAGGTGAAAAGAGGAACTTTCAGAATTCCATGCTTATATAAATCTTATTTTATGCTAAAGCTTGACATTCAAAATAAAATCACAAGCAGTTTTATCTGAAATTGATCATCTCAAAGAAAGTTTGGAGTAGCCTCAAGCTGAATAACACACAAAGCAAAATACCATAAATTGAGGAGCAATAAATGTTTTCTCAATGCAGCTTAGCTTTGAATTGCATATAATAAGTGAACTAAACAAACTGGAAGAAATCATACACAATGAATAATCACATATCACCATTATCAAAAGTCACCACTGGCATATATTTTGTAAGCAAGCGAGTGACAGCTTTCGGATGGTGGCAGCTATTTTGATTTGACAGTATAGGATTGTTTGATACGCCCTCACAGCATGTCATAAGGTAGTCTATGAAATAAATGCACTACTGCATTGCATGGTGTAAAGGCGTCAACATCCTTACTGAATATTGAGAAAATGTTGGGAAGGTTTATAGCAAAACTAAATCACTACATGTATTACAAAGCGAACTTTTCAAAGAGTGATCAATTTCAGATAATATTTTCACCATTCTGCAGATGTTAATTGCCACAATTGCGGGATCTTCAAACATTTAAGTAGCATTCATTGACAACGATAATCACCTTTAAATCAATTAACAAATGCAGATGGTGAAACACTTTTTTTTTTTGCAAGATAGAAACAAATAAATTATACTGTTGATTTTTCAAGGTCTCCTATTTTCTCCTGACAAAACCATCTACAAAACAAGAGAACTTGAAAAATGCAGCTCTTCAGTGTAAGTTGGTGCATTCTTCAAAAGTTTCTTGCACAAATGCAAGGACTTAAGCACGTTTACAATGATCATGCGACTTCAAGAACACGTCGGAAGTCGGAACATCGTATAATAATGTAGCTTGGGCCAAATTCACACAGAGCCAACTCGACACAATCTCACCACGACTCTGATTTTGTCAGTCGGTCCTGCTTCAACATGTTAAATTGGCCACAACTGATGGGTCAGAATCTAGCTTGATTGAAAAACATTTGGATCTGGGCGAGACCGTAGACGGCTCTGTGTGAGTTAGGCTTCAAACACTCTTGATACTCTAGTTGGTCAGAACCAATGATATAACAGAGTCACATACACCAAACTTCATGAAGAAGAAACAAAATACTCAATTGTCATGCAAGTAGGGTCAAAAGCAATACAATTAACAATGATCACAGTTGTTAAAAAAAAAACATCAGGAATTATTTTGTACAGCTTAAGACCCTAAATTTAATGACCTATAGATCTGTTCTCCTACTTAAAAGAATGCTTGAACTCTTTCATAAAATGATAACAATCAACCCTTCTGACGTAACTGAGGTTTGGTTTTAGGTAACGATATCACTCTGATTATCATTTTACCCAGTAATGAGTGTGATAAACTTTACAAACTCCAATGGTAAACAAATAGTTGATATCGTGAGAATTGGTACATCAAGACGGGTTCAGTGAAGTCATTCAAGAAAACAATACGTGTACAAATACAAATTCAATCATGGAGTAGGAATTATTAAGTAGGAGAACAGAACTACACAACCTGGCACAAAGCTTCCGCTTCAAATGCAACCCAAAAATATATAGGCCCGATGGAAATGCTGCATAGTCAGATTTACTCCCAATATAAACAATAAGGATTACAAGGAGTGAGATTGTAGCTCGTAAATGACGGTCACATCAACTGCAGCCATTCCCAAGGCCAGTTTGAGGAAGAAGAATAACAAATGAAGCTTTGTGCCAAGTTACATTTTATTCTTTCAAAGCTTGGTAAAAATCAGACTAAATTTGGTGACATTTTGTAGCCTATTTTTTACCAAGCTGTGAAAGATTTTAGACCGGACCAATTTAACCTTTTTAGTACAAAGTTCTAAAAAAGGTGATTGAGTTAGTACACACTGTGGATCACAATCTCAACTGTGCATTTAATTTTCTAGTGAGTTGAAATCATTTGGGTCATCTATGACATAAATTTAACCCATGAAATCTGGGACTAAATATGTCAATCTTAACAGAGTGCTGAATTAAACCCATGCACTAAATATGTATTCTGAACAGGGAGATCTTCAATTTTGTGTGTTACGATTTGAAAAGATCTGTTAATTTTCAGGTAGCCTCATGCGGAATCATGCAGACTTGACAACTCTCGTTACGAGTGCCCACTTCCTAAAGAAGTAATATTATATTGTAGATTGCTTGATGGCTGTGGTGTACATGTGGGTCCGGTCAAGACACATGTACACTTCCCATCAAATGAATTTTACATTTACTCGTTCAAGACTAGCATCTTACTTCAATGATGAAAAGTAACGCTGTTACATAGTCACTTAAATCACAAGTTGGTATTCATGTTCTTAATGTTCAGACTAGTCTCAAAACTAATTTACTCTCCAAAAAGCATTAAAAGTTCAAATAAAATGCTCTTGGGAGCATTACCCATTATTATCACTATGACCTATTTCAGTGTTTTCACCAAAAATCAATTTGTGCGGAATACACAATTTCAGTGTTTAACAAAAAATCTTCTCCACAAGTCAAGATTAGATTGGGTTAGAAGACAGTTGGATTAAATCTGACTTTCCCTTCGACACTCATCAAAATTTGCAAGTGGAAACTGTAGCTAACTAGCATCATAGTGATAATAAAGGAGTACTTTATCATTGTGACGAGTCAAAGAGATGATGATCTTACAACTTCAGAGCATCACTTCTTTGAGTCATCACATTTAATTTCATAAGAGAAATGTTGGCAGCAATGATCACCTACATGTAGTCCAGTTAACTTATGTTAACTTGCATGCTGGTTTAGCTGTACATACCAAGTAGTTTGTATAACGAATCACTCTTTGGTGTCGACTCTGCACATGAAAATAGCACAATAAGCACAAATTTCATGAGACCCATTCCATGACAACCATATATGTGATCATCCCACCAACATTTTTTTCTTATATCACAATAACAACTTTTGAAAAAGTTTATATATTTGCACAAAAAAAAACATTTTCAGAAGGCATTTCATGCAAATACAATTTTCCCCCTTTGTGCGTGACACAATTATCTTCATAATTACAATTCAGGTTACGTAACCAGTAACTCTCATGTTTATGCTGTACCAGTGTGAGGTTAGAACATTGTCATAATTTCTCATTCCCAAACAATCACGCACTCGTGGAATGTTTTACGAGTGCATGTGTCACCTCAGTCGATTGTATTCAAATACTATCAGTAAGTACTTGGTCAATATAGTGACACCACATAGAGGAAAAATGGTAGTATTTCTGATTTGTTTCAATTACAAACACAGAAATACTGAACACTTGGAATAAAATGGATGCTTGCACAGAAATGTTCTAAAAGCATGCACATTTTAAACCAAGTGCTTTCAGATACTAGCTAATGTGCTACCAACTCAGATAACAAACCCATTACTTTCTCCAAAATTGTATCTCAAAACCATGCAGCTATTGTACTTTTGTAGTAATCCTTTACTGTGAACAGTTTTCAAAATATCAACTTCAAACACAATAGGCATAAAGACAGAGTAGCACATTAGCTAGTCGGGTGATAAAGTTACGAAAATCCAGCGTAACATTACCTGTACTTCAATAAAAAGATAATAAAAATTAATAAAACAAAAATCTTAGTAGAAAAAAGACATGTGGATCCGATTGAGAAACTATAACAAGTTTGTTTCAAGTACTTGAATAGAACTGGGTCAAGGAGACGAGTGGAAATAAGCCAAAAAAAAATATCTTGGAACAAATAGGGAAAAGGGAGTCAAGACTTGGTCAAGATTTACATATTAGTGAAGAAATTGTGCATGCCTTTACAACAGATCTTACTTAAATTCATATTCTTTTGACATCTGTAATAACAAATGCTTTTATTTACACATTGAGATCCGAAGTAAGGCAGAAAACTGGGTGGAAATGTTGGCTTTAGAGGAGGAAAGGGCAGTTTGATATGCAGAATATGATCATTTTCACTGTGTTTCTTGTCCTTTGCCTTTGATGGTTCAAAAACCTAGGCTCGCCTCTTTTGAGTTATACCCGAATCTTTTATACCCGTACAAACATGTAGGTTTATTCAGTGTCCAAACTTGCTTTCACAACTCGTTTTGTTTGAACACCTTCTCTGGATGAGCGTATCTCGCGTAATACTTGTATTCTACCATTTCTCCGGAAGCTTCTACCTCAGGAATTCCTCGAGATTCCAAGTCCCACTCTCAGCGCTGGTAAGCTTCTTATTCATTTGAAGACAATTCTGTGTAAATGTTGTAAATTTGATGCAAATTGTTTGTCTTCTTCACGAACCAGCTCGACACGTATTTTAGATTTCACAGCGCGGTAGCATTTTTCCGACGTCTGGTACAAAGCTCTGTGGACATCTCGACTTCCATTATCGCATTTTTCCACTTCCCGGCTTTTCCAATTAAGTTTGTATTCTTCACGTAGCCTTACAGGCATGAATATAGTGTTTATAAACTTAACCTCCCAAACACAACATTTTTTCCCCTTCTCATAGCCCTTTATACATTTTGTAAGTGTCTCTGTCACTTCGGGCTAATCCCTTTTGACTTCAATCGCGTCAACATCCTTTCACCATCCATATTGTGCTTTTCGCGGCTTAATCATCCAAATCTTTTCCACAAGTCATGCTCAATGTCCATCCGTCGTACCAGCATAGGCAGCTGCTCTAGAATGTCACCACTACCACTTTGCGCAGCAATGTTTTCATCCGTCGTCATCAGGTCTGCTTTCAGCTGCTACCGGTAATGTTTTTGTTCTGATTTATATGTAACGCTCAACAACATAATGCCAACATCAGTTCTCTCAATAGATATACTGTAGTCCATGGTTTTTTTTCTCGGGTTACTCCTTCCATGTCTTGGTAGGATTGTGTGTCTCCCCATCACCGACACTATTTTATCACCGTTCTATTCCATATCTTTCAAAGTTGCTCTCATATAATGTTTTCAATGCATTTCAGCCTTCTTAGCAGTGGCACTTCTATTCTTTAATCTCCTATCTCTCCTCTCCCTTTTTTTGTAATTTTTTGTGTTTTTTTTTTTCAATAGCAAATGCCATAAACTGCTTAATATTGCACATTGATTTTAAAGGAATAGAAGTGTACTGCACTGCACCTTTCCCATGCTTTTTTTACCCATCAATTGCATTCAAACTTCAAGGTCTTATGTCCAATAATTTCTCTTTTTTAAACATCTATTCTGTAGTTGAGCCCTCCAAATACATGTATGCACATCAAACTGCCCTTTCTTTCATGGCTTACAGCCATGAACTAATTTGGGGTAAAAAGAAAAAATATTTAATCCAGAAGCTTGTGAGAAGCTTAAAAAAAAAGAAGTGGAAACAGACTGACAGTATGAGGCAGGCAAATGGAATGAGATTACATCCAGTAACAAATGCCTCTTGAGATGTAAAAAAACAAAACTTGAAAACCTGGAAAATGCGTCCATAAAGTGACAGGATCACATCCAGAACCAGATTGCAATCATAATGCATCCAAAATAAAGGGGCAGTGGTAGTATCTTAACAACAAAAAAATAACAAAATGACAAAATTTTTCGAAAACTACAAGATAACGTCAGTCTCAAGTAGCTTTTGATATGCATAGAAGAACTAAAAAAAGAAACAAAATAACAAGACTGTGCAGACACAGACTCAATAAACTCATTTAGATAGAAATAGTTGGTTGCTTACAACACATAACAATAGTATATGCACAACAGGAATGAATGGATGGAGTGAGATATCTAGTCGTTACTACAATCAAAAATTACATGCGTTCAAGTTTATACTTAAGTGTAGTGAAAATGACCCAACGTAAAAACAGATAATATAAAGAAGAAGAAAAAAATACTTGCATTGATAGTATCTGATTCGCAAGCTGTCATATGGTCTTGTTTAGTTTGTGTGGTGAAAAAATAACCCTTCATACACAAAAAAAGAGAAACGTACATGAACTAAATCGTACTTAAATTATTGTCAATACAAACTCTTCTGTTAAAGCTGTATTACAGTGTGTGTGGCGATATAAAAAAATAATATATAAAAAGAGGAAAAATATACTGATCCATGTCGTACACATGTTCAAGTTTATGTTGTGAAAAATAATTGTCATACCACAAACTATTAACCAGTTGCTCCATATACATTGTACACAAGATATACTGTACCACGTAGTCTGCAAGATTTTCTGCAAACGCTTCACAAAACGGTTAATATTTCAACTTGCAAATGTGTTAAATGTTCCATTTTAGAAGAACCCCTAAATATGTAACACCTACTCACACATATGTCATGTAAGTTTGTGGAAAAAATTAGCAACAAAGCAAAAGAAAACATTTCATGCTTTCTTACTTCTCACATTTGTTTAAACAAGTGCATGATACAACCCTGTCTATTAAACCAAAAATCACAGATAAACTTTGCCAACAATGATTTGACAATCACATGACCACATCAACGATCACATGACATGATGATCACATGATCAATCCAGCAATCATGTGATCTTGTATTACATAGTTAGTGCGAAGAAGGAATGCCTTGGACAGCTAAGTTCAGTGTTCCTACTATTGTAAAAGCACACAAGAGCGAATTCACTGCCCTTCAAGATAACATGCAAACACACACGCATGTGCACATACACCCACCCACACACAATCACAAACACATACACTCACCTAGGTTGTTATTAACAGCATAACCAGCAAAAAAAAACATATGGCTGCCCTCAAAATTCTTTTGTACGCAAGTGGCAACTTTTGCTGAGTAGTGGCAACCCTTATTCCTGGTAAACGGCGCATCCATACAATGTCATCGTGGACCCAATCAGTATCATTATGCAAGTTGTCAAAAAAGTGACACTCACAAACACAAACATAAGCAAGGACATCTGTATGCGTTTGTGTACGCATATCAACCGATGACTCGTTTATTTTTACAACACGCAATCAAGTGTGTCTGCAAAAATCCTATTTAAATGTCTCTATTGTTTCAAGAACTGAGGACGTCATCGTTTTTGTATGTGTCATCACTTGAGTGCGTTTTCAGACATTGGACATCACTCGAGTGTTTTCAGACGTTCGTCATCGGTTGATGTGCGTACAAACGCCCACAAACACAGACACAGACTCAAACACACCAGTGCACATGCCACCCTTATTGAACACACAGAGCTGTAGTACCATGTGTGGTCTGTTTTTGTAAATAATGCGAGTGAAGTACAGACCACATAGTGTCAACGTTCCACACAAATGTCAATGGGCGCAATAGTGATTTGCTTGCGCTCAATTGCAAGAGATTAACAGAAATATTGAGTGCGTCAAACGTCAACTTGATAACCATTGGTGCAGTAATTATTGCGTTGTAATTTCAAGCACATAAAATGTAGATGCAACTTTGGGGGAAAAGATAAGGAAAAATGTACATTATCACTTGTCATTTTCGGATCTCGACAAAACCTCTTGATATCCATTAGGAATATTAGTTGATTTTCCTTGATTTTTAATTTTTAACTTCCCTTCGACTAGGCATGTGCAAAACGGTGTCTTTTCACGTGTTTAAAATAGTTTAATGATGGTTGCTAACATGAACAAATTCAGTGCGATTTCTGGTGCTTCTCATCTCCGTCTTTGAGTTTATTTCTTATGAATGTCACTTGTCTAACTCAATCTGTTATAATGAACCAATGTGCTTGAAAGTACAACGTAATTACTGAACACAACTAATAATAAAAAGCGAGAAAAAAAAATAGCATTCACACCGATCACAATTTGTTGATCGATGCCACCATCTATCGCTGTGAAAGGCACATATTTCATGACCAAGCTTTGGTCAAATCCATACTTTTTTTGCGTTGAAAATGATTTTTTTAGAAAAGTAATTTGTGTCAAAATAACAATTTCATTTTCCACTGGCATTCATCGTCTTTCAATTACCAAGTTTCAACACTGCCTATAACTTTCCTAACTTTTGTAAAGTCACTATAAAAAAAAAAAAAAGTACTTCTTCATCAGACATTGCACAAATTATGCTTATTTCATTTTTCTTCTCTTACAAATTTAGCCTAGCCAAAATAATAATCAAGGGTGGTTCTCTTTCGCACTTGGAATTTGTTTCAACAACCTCATGGTACAAATAACTTACATTGGTATCTCTGTAACATAGTCACAGGTTGAAATCGGTATGTTTCGAATTGGTATAGATAGGCATACACTTAGCAACTTTTTTGTTTAAATTCACAAATTATGTCTCTGCTTTTTAAGTGCAGAACAAACTGTAACCCACAAATCAGCATAGCTTAGCACCATAAAAAATGAGCGTAAAATGCCTTTGGACATATTTCAAGAGTTCACGTTCCATCAAAGCTCAAATTTTCTTTGCTCACTTTTCAAGTCGCTATCAAGATTTTTTTTTAAAGCATGCATCCACGCTACAAAATTTGCAGTGGGCTTCAAAAAAAAAGTATATCCTCGTAATAAGCTAGGCTTAAATTTTGTATCGCCTTGGCAAAATATTAAAAACCCATTTTTCTCTTCTGGGAAATTTTTCTTAAAAAGGAAAAAAAAATTGAGGAAGAAAATAAAATTCATATAGGTGGTTTTACACACGAAATGCTCTCAAAATATCCACATGTTTGGTATCATTCTCAATTTTTGTCCCCTGTGGCATTTCATATCAAAATGACTTCCTATTTGTAAATTTTTTGTATAAAATCATTAACAAAAACCACCTATACATCAACTTCTTTTATATTTCACTCACGAATCATCTGCAACTTTCAATTGTATTATTTTCTCACATTTTAACATCACAAGTTTTCTTTTAAATTTCTCATCTCCACCATTCCCATTTTGGCATCCCTAATTCACTCCATTCCAAAATGTGTTGTAACCTTATCATTTCCCGATCCTTCCCTTTGAATTACATTGTATGTACCCTATAAGATATCACATAGTACACATACTGGGATGCAGAAAATTGACTTAATTGTAAACATGTATAACATGTGGAAATTGACATATTTGACACAGATATTGTACACTGTAATATGATTGCATTGTGGTCGATACCTTTGCAGATTGTTGATCGCAATTTCCAGTTCTGACACAATTTAGCAGCAGAGCAATCCAGAACCTGTCGAAACTGGATCTATGCAGTCAGATCTAACCACAGCAACCAATCTTTTCCGAAATTGTAGATTGTAGTTATAGTTGATGTGGAAATTTTACATCGACATCATTTGTGCTTTCACAGAAAGTTTTTGTCTTCGAACCTAGCTCTAGCCAGACTTGTCCAGTTCTTACTGGATCTAACCAGCTCTGGGGAACCGGATCAACCCAGATCTAACCTGAACTGAACCAATCCAGATCTAACCAGCTTTGCAGAACTGGATCAATCCAGATCTAACCGGAGCTGTCACCGAGTTCACCACCGTCCTCCTCGGTCTGGTACTCGGCCACGTAGAGCCTCTTGTCGACGGCTTCCTTGCAGGGGAAGGGCACGATCTTGGTGGTCAGCTCCTTCTCGATCATGTACATTGGGATGCGGTCCTCCAGTGTGATCATGTTGATGGCCAGACCCATGTGGCCATAGCGACCGGAACGACCGATGCGATGAAGGTACGTCTCGGCGACGCGCGGGAAGTCAAAGTTGATGACGACGTTGACGGACTGGATGTCGATACCGCGGGTGAACAAGTCTGAAATGATATGGAGAAGAAATCACATCAACATTTATCAAGAATATTTTCTCATCCTAGTAGGTCCTATTGGTGTTTGATTCTTGGGGTACCATGTACTTAAAATTCTCCTGCTGCATGCAGGAGTGGATATAGTAACGAGAGCAACCAAGCATTGTTTGTAGGCTAGTTTGGCTGAATTGGCTCTTACCTGTGCATACAAGATTCCTGCAGGCTCCACTGCGGAAATCGTGGAACACCCTGTTACGATGCTCCTGCTGCATGCGGGAGTGGATCTACAGGAGTAGCCAAGCTTGTCTTACTTGGCTCAAGGGTCTGGTATGAAACTTCATTCAAACATTAATTCCTTGGCTAAATAGTTTGTAGATCACAGCTCTTACCTGTGCATACAAGATTCCTGCAGGCTCTGTTACGGAAATCCTGGAACACTCTGTTACGATGCTCCTGCTGCATGCAGTAGTGGATGTAGTAACAGTAGCAACTAAGCACTGTGATCTTACTAAGCTCATGGGTCTATATGAAACTTCATTCAGGCATTCGTTTAAGTTTAACAGTTTGGCTCTTACCTGTGCATACATGATTCCTGCAGGCTCTGTTACGGAAATCCTGGAACACTCTGTTACGATGCTCCTGCTTCATGCAGTAGTGGATGTAGGATCAGTAGCAACCAAGCACTGTGATCTTACTAAGCTCATGGGTCTATATGAAACTTCATTCAGGCATTCGTTTAAGTTTAACAGTTTGGCTCTTACCTGTGCATACAAGATTCCTGCAGGCTCCGTTGCGGAAATCGTGGAACACCCTGTTACGATGCTCCTGCTGCATGCGGGAGTGGATGTAGTAACAGGAGTAGCCCAGCTCGGTGATCTTCCTGGCTAGAAGCTCCACACGCTGGGTCGTGTTGCAGAAGATAATCGCTTGGTTGATCTGCAACTGTGGGAGGCAATTAAGAAACAGATGATTAGTAGTTGTTTTGATTGGTACAACAACAAAGAAGTATTTTTAGAGTTTAGACACAGAGTGAAAAATTGGCAATGACACTGCCCATGGTTATTCCCCTTACTGAATCAACTTGATGCTAAACACGCTGGATCGTGCTGCAGATGATAATCGCTTGGTTGATGTGCGACGTGATACAGAAACAGATCGGTGCATGCATTGATTGTGATGTGTTACTGTTATTTGTCTTTGATAAAGAATCTGCTGATCCATAAGCCATGTATCTAAACATTCTTCTTGAAGCTTCTTACCTCAGGAATTGCTTGATTTGGGCCATAAAAAATGCATTTTAAACAGACAGTACTTGAACGTGTCAATGACACACTGTCCAAGAGTATCCTTCCACAAATCATGATACAAACTAAATACTAAAACTTCATAAATTTCTAACCAGAAACCAAAAATTAACTTTGAGACACTGGCATTTCAGGTAATTTTAATTGCCAACTGGACAAACCCAAACAGCTTATTAAATATCTGTTTGTGTGGGTATTGTTTCAGGCCAGTCCATTATTATTTTTTTTTTTGCCATTCCATTCTTGTTTTTGGCCTAAAAAAAGGAAGGGTCCCTATTTGACTTTTCATACAGGGCCATAAGGGATTCAATTCTAGCCCTGACCATATGGTAACTAGATTATTTGAACATTGTAAATGTTCAGGGTAGGCTCTTACCTTGGAGAAGAGTGTGTTAAGGCAGTGCACTTTTTGTCTCTCCTCGACGAATGCATAATACTGTGTGATACCCTTCAGTGTCAATTCCTGCATGAGGTTGATTTCATACGCCTTGGTCAGGTACTGATCCTGCAGGGGAAAAACAATAAATAAAATAGTAAGATGACGAAAGAACATGAAAGCTAATGCGGTGATTATGCAAGTCTCTCCTAAACTAATGCATATATTATACTGTGTGATACCCTTCAGTGTCAATTCCTGCATGAGGTTGATTTCATATGCCTTGGTCAGGTACTGATCCTGCAGGATAGAACAAATCGTAAAAAAGAACATGAAAGCTAGAATGCAGAGGGAGAAAAATATATGCCACATTTGATTATATTGCATTTGCTTTGGCGAGTTATCTTTCCACTATTAATTTGTCATAACAAATTAATACAAATAATGAAATGAGGTTGACTTCATACGCCTTGGTAAGGAACTGATCCTGCAGGATAAAACAATAATTGTAAGATGAAGAAAGAACATGAAAGCTAGTATGCAGATGAAAGAAAGAGATTAACTTTATATGCCATGTTTGATTCAATAGCATTAGCTCTGGCGAGTTGTCATTCCGGTATTAATTTATTTCATTAACAAATTAAATAACATAATTATACAAATATGACAAAAGAACATGATGCAACAGACAATACATTGGATTCAAACCCAGGATCTCAATCATTGGTGAGCGTATGCTCTACCAATCTCGCCACACCACGTCCACCGACCTGGCTAGGCAATGTAGGCTCAATCCCACGGTATTGCACACATTGCATTGTGAGCAGCACCACACAAAGTGGGACACGGAGCCAGTTTCCTGTCTGCCCACTCTGACACATGATCACACTGATGGGAGTACAGTGGTCAGCAACACTGGGGCAAGGTACACACACTTTACTTCAGCTAATAAGACCTTAACCAATCTTTTTGCTACATTTTCACAGACATTTCTCAGCATTGACAATGTTAAAATAATACGCCGATATACATGACTGCACTCGGAAATAGAAAGCACTACAATATGCAATGAGCAATATAATTTAACTTTTTTGCCTTCTGGCCCATTTGGGCAAGTACAAACAACACTTCCCTAATTCTAGTGGCCCAGGACCTGAAAATGGTGGCCCCATATTTGCTTGCCCATTTGGGCCAGTGGAATTAAGCATCAATGTAGGTTAAGCACAGACACTTTGCAGAGATGCCTACCTTGACACTCAGCTTTTAGGGAGGATTCATTCAGAAATCAGGTGTTTACTTGCCCTACTGCGCTACAAGGCAAAACAAAATAATGTCTAGCATTGCATCAACTATCACTGGAGTTATTGACTGTGACGGGGAAGATGGCCGAGTTGTCATTACTGATTGGACCACCAGATACTACCACTACACTACACTTGATGCATCAACTACTTGCAACTAATAATAATATTAAAGGGCTATAATACTCGCACTATATCAAATAACCATTATTATTATCATTATCAAACAACCACAGCTCTAGGGCCCTGGGGCCAGTTTCATATAACGATCGGAACAAACACCATCCTTATGCCCGTAGATTAGTCACAGTCACGTGACAGTTATAGACGGTCTTAACATAAGACATTAAGACCCTTTCATGAAACAGGCCCCCGTTTCATAAAATGTGTACAATTATTGTAAATGTCCAATTATTGTAAATTGTAGGTCAACAGCCTATCAACAGTGAGCATTGCAGCTGTTGTCATTGTAGTTAATACAAATTTGGACACTTACAACAATTGCAAAAGTTTCATGAAACAAGGCCTAGATGCATAAACTCCATGCCAGTTGCAACTTACGCTGAAGTTCTTGACTGTGACGGGGAAGGTGGCTGAGTAGAGCATGACCTGGCGATCCTGAGGAAGAAAGCTAATGATGTCATCGAGCATGTTCTGGAAGTCTTTGGACAGCAACTTATCAGCCTCATCTAGCACCAGCATACTGCACTTGTCCATCTTGGCAATGCTCTGTTTCATCAGATCCAGGATGCGCCCAGGGGTCGCTATGACGATGTGAACTAGGGAGGGGATGAGCAGGGAAATCAAATTTAGTTACTCCGAAACACAACATTCTTGCACTGTGTCGCTTTGTGACCTTTTTCTTTAGATTCTTTTGATACCAAATTTGCAATCGTCGCGACTACAGTTGACATGTCACGCACAAAACTGCAAGAAAAATGGCATGCGATGACTCCCAGTCACGAACATAGTGACGGCAAAATTGATCTTCATAAGTCTGCTAGCATCATCAATGTCAGTATTCTTCCTCCTGGCAAGGGTCAGGAAGAGGGCGACTGGAGAGGACAGACCTGCAATGCTGGTCGAGCGGCAAGTATGATACACCATCGCCCAAGGCACCCCAGATAGAACTCGAGGAAAACTTAGCAAACGCTAGGCAAAATGGTGTTGTTGGTCAAAATGAAGATGACAATAGGAGACATGATACTAATGATACTACAGACAAAGTTTATTTGGAGAACTTTGAAAGATGTTCCCTCCCACGTTGGACAAACATGTTGGTGATGAGATAAACCAAGTCAACCTAAAATACTTGGTCCCAATATCACACCTAGGACAGGAACCGAACGAGGTTGACCCTAAAGGAATTATTATCCTTTACACAGATCTAGGTAATTTGCAGGATTTTGAAGGAATGTTCCCTCCTGTTTTGGACAAGTAGATGGGTCAATCCAAAATAAAGGGTGATTCCACCTAAAAATGCCATGAAAATGATAAAAGAGCTCCTGATTGCAATGAAAAACAAACTAACCCCCCCCCCCCCCCCTAAACCATGCCCAACATCTCACCTGGGTCTTCCAACCTTAGAATGTCGTCCCTCAGACTGGTTCCTCCCGTCGTGACCATGACGTTGTGGCCGGTGTGTTTTGAAATTTGCTTACAGATCTGACTGGTCTGCAGCGCCAACTCTCTCGTGGGAACGAGGACCATAGCTGCGTGGAAAATACATTAATACAGTTAGCATATTTTAAAATCACTTTAGCAGGGGAAAAATTACTCAAGGGCTCAGGGCATCTTAGCCCCAGAAATAGCCCCCATGAATTTGCAATGAGATCATTTACACATTTTACAGGATTTTTTTTAAAGGGACTTAGTAACATTGTCCAAATCCTCAAAATAAAATTTTAATTCTAGCGGTTCCCTCATACCTTGTTGTATTCGTATTAACAAGAAAATCATGGGACAGGTTTCGGTTTTTCAAATTTCCCTTTCGTTACAAAGATATGTACGATCGAAGTATTCAGATAAGACAAAACTCGCCCGGAGTTTTTCTTCTGTGTACAAAGTGAGCTTTGAAAGTGTAACTGGGTGTGGGATTGTACAAGCGCGAACAAAACATGAACAACAAATTCCCTTACCCCCTTATTGCGATACAAACATTTATCATTCAAATTGCCTTCATGCAATCTTTAGCATCAGACATAGCATTTCATAGGACATGAAATCATTTAGGGCGGTATGGGAGGAGGTGATAAATTGATTGCACACATTATTAACAGAAACAAATTTTGTGTTGGACCTTTGGAAGTGCAATTTGTACATAATGGTCGAACATCAAAGAATCATTATTCTAGGGGAAACGAACTGTAGGCTCCATCCCAGGATATTGCACACATTGCACTGTGAGCAGCACCACACAAAGTGGGACACTGAGCCAGTTTCATGTCTGCCCACTCTGACACATGATCACACTGATGGGGGAACAGTGGTCAGCAACACTGGGGCAAGGTACACACACTATGACTACTAAGGGACTTTTTTTGTAAACCCTTCCCAACCCTGGCCTCAATATATACAAGGTACATCTCTCCTTTTACATTTCTCTTGAGCTAGTGCTGAAGTGATAATTATTTTTTCTTTAAAAAAATGTATTGCTCTGCGTACCTTGTATGAAATCGTTGTCTGGGTTGGTCTTTTCTAAGATGGGGATGATGTAGGCTCCTGTCTTGCCCGTTCCGTTCTTGGCCCTAGCCATGATATCTCTGCCTGTCAGTGCAATGGGAATACTCTCCTCCTGAATCGGCGATGGCTTCTCCCAACCCTTCTCGAAGATACCCATCAAGAGGGGGCGTGTCAGACAGTAGTCCTCAAACTCGTTTCCTTTTGTGTCTGTGACGTCCTACAAATCAAGTGAAGGATTAAGTTGCAGCTTTTAGTAAGGAAGATTCTAGGAAGGAAGATTCTAGTAACGTACTACTTTCTTTTTAAACTATAATCAGGTTTCTGTTAAAGACCATTGTAATGGAAGATGCAACCAAGTCAAGGAATGGTTGACTAACACCTACATGCAAGATTAGTTGATGGCAAGCATTACAATAATCATATTTCGAGAGCAAAATCCTACCGCAAGTATCAAATTGAATTATATTTGTTCATAGACAAGTTAACATGAATAACATAATCCCCTATTTATATACAATGAATACAAAAGGTGGCTCAATTTGATCACAGACCAGTCTATGTCCTCTAGGTGTCGATTTCGGGAGTATTTACCTCCCGAGACTTGCAAAAAATTTTCGGTCGAGTCACGGGTACCCGAAATTTACCCATTTGTTGAGTTCGCTATCGGCATGTCACGCTAGCTGGGAAAACATGTTCATTCAAGTGACAAAAATGTGAATTTGCTGTATTTTAGAACATGATTTATTGTCATTTTTGTCACTTGAATGAACTTGATAACTCTTGCATTCAATGAGGGGACTTTTGCTTTTTTTTCCGGATATCGAGTATTGATTTTTGCGCCCGGGACTCGACATTTTTCGGCAGGACCCGGGTACCCGTGACTCGTCAACAGCACTAATGTCCTCTATTTCACAATTCACTGTGTGTGCAAGGGCCTGGGGCCAGTAAATAGAGGAAAATTATTTTACTTGGCGGACTTGGCCACTAACAGTAGAAGCTGGTGTGTAGTGTGTAGCCAATGCTCAAAATTAGTACAGGCCTGATGTTCTGGCGCCATTACAAACTAGAAATTGCGCGCTCGGCGGGTCGCGCAGCCGAGCACATGTATCCCCCGAACCAATTGCATTGCACTTTTGTGGGTTGTAATATTGTGAACTGAACAAGTTTGGTGGTGTACGTTGTTCTACTAGGCTGGCAGTAGCCTTTGGGCAAGGCCTCGCGCGCTGTTTGTCCTCCGAGCAGGGTCTGATTAATAGACAAGGCGATGTGCGCTTACAGCAGTGATCGCTGGACTGAGCCGCGTCAGCGGCGAGGCCTTTGCTAACTTGCGGAGCTCATTAATATTGGCATATGTAACAGGCTCTTACATTATGCAGCAGTTAAAAACAATTGCAGCCAATCGTCATTGTTTAGGGTTTTGAACAAGGTGTTATACTTGGATTTGTTTATCAATTATAGGGGGATCAGTATTCAAGTGTACTAGAGTCTCTAGAGAATCATATATCTCATTCAGTTTAAAAAACATTATTTTAATGTCAAGTAAGTTTTCAAATGACTCAAGTATTAATTAATTTGCTGTTTGATAATGGATTTATTGAAAATATTACTTCATTTTTTTCTCATTCTAACAATCTATACCTATGCAAAGTAGATCCCCTGATCTTTCTTTTCATCCCTCAGCTGAGATATTTGCAATAATTGTGCATGGCCCTGGTACTTTTTAGACATGTATTTCTGGATTTGATGTCTGAACCTAAATCTCTTACACACAACGGCAACCATGAATCCGCCCCACACCAAAATCAATAGGCTTCATCCTCTTTCCTTAATTCACCTTCATACCAAATAAGGAAATGATCGGACAAGAACTCGGACCTGTAGAGCGTTCACATGGTAATCTTAACTATTTCTTTATATCATGGTTATCATGGTTACCATGGCAACCAGGACTCCGCCCCACACCAAAATCAATAGGCTTCATCCTCTTTCCTTAATACACCTTCATACCAAATTAGAAAATGATCAGACAAGAACTCGGATCTATAGAGCGTTCACAAGGTAATCTTAACTATTTCTTTATATCATGGTTACCATGGCAACCAGGACTCCGCCCCACACCAAAATCAAAAGGCTTCATCCTCTTTCCTTAATACACCTTCATACCAAATTAGAAAATGATCGGACAAGAACTCGGACCTGTAGAGCGTTCACAAGGTAATCTTAACTATTTCTTTATATCATGGTTACCATGGCAACCAGGACTCCGCCCCACACCAAAATCAATAGGCTTCATCCTCTTTCCTTAAGACACCTTCATACCAAATTAGAAAATGATCGGACAAGAACTCGGACCTGTAGAGCGTTCACAAGGTAATCTTAACTATTTCTTTATATCATGGTTACCATGGCAACCAGGACTCCGCCCCACACCAAAATCTAAAGGCTTCGTCCTCTTTCCTTAAGACACCTTCATACCAAATTAGAAAATGATCAGACAAGAACTCGGACCTGTAGAGCGTTCACAAGGTAATATTAACTATTTATTTATATCATGGTTACCATGGCAACCAGGACCGCGCCCCACACCAAAATCAATAGGCTTCATCCTCTTTCCTTAATACACCTTCATACCAAATTAGAAAATGATCGGACAAGAACTCGGACCTGTAGAGCGTTCACAAGGTAATCTTAACTATTTCTTTATATCATGGTTACCATGGCAACCAGGGCTCCGCCCCACACCAAAATCAATAGGCTTCATCCTCTTTCCTTAATACACCTTCATACCAAATTAGAAAATGATCGGACAAGAACTCGGACCTGTAGAGCGTTCACAAGGTAATCTTAACTATTTCTTTATATCATGGTTACCATGGCAACCAGGACTCCGCCCCACACCAAAATCAATAGGCTTCATCCTCTTTCCTTAATACACCTTCATACCAAATTAGAAAATGATCGGACAAGAACTCGGACCTGTAGAGCGTTCACAAGGTAATCTTAACTATTTCTTTATATCATGGTTACCATGGCAACCAGGACTCCGCCCCACACCAAAATCAATAGGCTTCATCCTCTTTCCTTAATACACCTTCATACCAAATTAAAAAATGATCGGACAAGAACTCGGACCTGTAGAGCGTTCACAAGGTAATCTTAACTATTTCTTTATATCATGGTTACCATGGCAACCAGGACTCCGCCCCACACCAAAATCAATAGGCTTCATCCTCTTTCCTTAATACACCTTCATACCAAATTAGAAAATGATCGGACAAGAACTCGGACCTGTAGAGCGTTCACAAGAAAATCTCTGCGGCGGACGCGGCGGACGCGGCGGCGGCGGCGGCGCGACGAGGCCAAATCCATAGTATCCCCCGAAGTGGTTCGGGGGATACAATTAGCTTTGTGGCCACCAAGATGTCATCAATGCCAAACTGTACTTGCCAAATGGGCAACCAAATAAAATATAAGTGTTGATATTATCCAGGGATGCCAGTGGCAAATGGCTCCAGGGCCTGAAAATTTGTGGAGACTCAAAATAATGCACGCGAAGCACACATCACGAGCGCGAAGTCCCTTTAGCCGGAGTCCAGCTCTGGGGTTCCAGATGCTCTCTGGTGCAATCTGAGCCTATTTTGGGGATCATATCTCCTACAAAAAAAAATTTGTTTTAATAAAAAAAAAAAAAATTAATAAAAAAAAAAAATAAATAAAATGATTATTAAATTATTTTTTTGAGAAAAGCCGGAATTCCGGCTATAGCCGGAACTCTGGCATCCCTGAAATTATCCTTCGTTTGAGGCCACCACATTCAGGTTTTCGAGCCACCAACATGTGAAAATTCATTTTTTTTTTTCTTGCCTGACTACCTACAAGAAAAAAGTTAATTTCTAGCATTAGTGTAGCCCTGGTTAATACTCACTGATGTTCTTATTCTCATGTCCTTCGCAGGGATGTTTAATTTCTCCTTCCAGTCTGGGTCACTGGAAAACAAATGGAAGGAAAAAAAACAAATGAACTCACAAGTCATCATTCATAATGAATTGGGGATATTAGCAATCAGTCATTACATTTGAAAGCAACATCTTCATTTGGGGATAAGATTTATAACTTATAACAAATCACTAATCAATATTTAGTGGTTGAAATGTGATACCATGACAGTTTTTTTTATAAGTGTATTATCAGGATCCAGATCTTTTAACTAGAAACGTGATTTGAAGGTTGCAAATCACGAATAAACGATGCAACTAGTCAAAGAGGAACCTCCTGGTTATTATTTACGATACAATATGATGCTCAGAATATTACCTCATGTCGATGGGTGTTGGCTTGGGTTTGGGCTCAGCTGCTTTGGGTGGTGGTCTCTCATAGTCCTTCTGTCTTGAATACTGTCTGTTCTGGTAGCCCCCGCTCCATCTGTTACCGCCGCCGTATCCCCCTGAGCCGCTCCTGTAGTTATGAGGCCCGTTCCTGTCCCTCTGCTGGTGCTGGTGCTGATGCTGGCCATGTCCGTCTCCCTGGCGTCCCTCGCTGTTCTGCTGGCCCCCTCCCCGGCTGGGTCCCCTGCCTCCGTGGTTATTGTTCATCATTCTGTTGAGTTGTGGTGCGGCTGTTGCCATCGCTATACTATCGAGTGTCTTTTATCACTTCTCGTCTTGGTGCGTATTCGCTTAACGCTTGATTACGGATGCGTTCTCCGCGAGTTCGTTCACGATACACCGTAATGTATCGGTCAGCTGTTTTTGGTGTCTTTTTTATGTATTTTTTTGCAAATGAAAAATTGCATGAAGTATGATTTGACTAGATTTCAGTTCGATATGAGATATACACTACTTCCTGAGATAGGCTGTCAGAAACATTTAGTACGTCATCAAAAACAAAGGGAAAAAAAGGCAAGTCAGTGCCATCAAAATTCGTCCATACAAAATGGAAAAAGTCTTAAAGAAAAATTATCTTTGGCAAATATACAAATATACATTAATATATAAAATGATCTTTACAAATAATATATATTCTGCTATAAACAAGGGGCACCTCTTACAGAGGCAAAGGGGATTTTTGAAATCTGTTCAATTGTCCGCTTGGTGGGATGATACAAGCAGCAATAAAAAGGCTAAGAATCCACTCAAGTTTACAACTTGGAGCGTAGAAGTTCAGTTCAAATGTTCGAAAAGTCACTGTCCAATTGTTTTTCCGACACTGAAAATTTTGAAAGATCACTAGGTGAAGAAGGTTCGTTCGGCGCACTCGGCATAGAAGTTAGCAAAGTCTGGATAACTGAAGATTCCTTGCTACTGAAGGATTGCCATCAAACCTGGAGGATAAAAACAAAACAAGATTTAAAAATATTAATCCCCATTTGGCAACGTATACATTTATTCTATACATACATGTATGAATAAAGACTAGTCCCAGTGTCCCACCTGACCTCTGTGCACATCTACAATGTATTGTAAATGGTCCTTGGTGGTCCAATATACATGTTGCAATATGCTGGAGATACATGCATACCACTTACCAGCCATTCGTACACTGTTTCGTTCAACAGTTGAATGCTGTGTTTTAGGACGCCTCGCTACAGAAAACGACGGGAAGTAATCATTTTTTTCTACATTTTGCGGTCTTCAAAACAATAGAGTAGGTAATTATTATCAAATTATATAGATTGTGAATCACAAACGAAAGCTTTTTTTTGCATTTGCTGGTAAATGGAGGGAGGAATCGGCTGACAAAAATATGTTTGTGATGGATAACTATTGCAGCAACAAATGGAACTTATGATGGTTTTTGGAAGTATAATTAATCCCTTTTAAAGTAAAATTTTGTACAATAAATCATCAATTTAGTTTCAATCTAGATATTTTGGTGACTTTAGATAGGCTGATCTTTTCTCTCTGTTTGTAGTTCAAAGTGTGTCCATTCGAATTTGCCACTGTATGGAGTAAATCATGGTCAAATCAGGGCTCGACACTCGCACTGGCCAGTGAAATTGCACTTCAGGCCAGCAAAAATGAAATTTTGAAGCAGATTTTGAACCCGACATTGACAAAATTAGAAACATCTTATATTTGTTCATGTCATGCTTTATCTATAATCACAGGTTTGATCAGGCCATTCGATAGTAAAAGACTGCAATTAAATGTAAAAGGGGCCATACAAACGATAGATTTGTCGATCTAGCGCCCGACTCTAGGCTGGCTCTAATGAGCAGAGCCTGAGCCCTGAGGAAAGTGGTGAAAATGTGACGAAAATTGCCGATTGTTGTTGTTTTTAGTCGAGCTTAAAATTGAATTCCTTCTTCATCATCATCTGAATTATATTGACCAATCATCAGGGAGAATTAAAGACTGTTGTTTTGAAGACCGCAAAATGAGTGAAAAAATGATTATTTCCGTCAGTTTTACTTACCGATGCGTCCTAAAACTTAGCAATCAACTGTTGAACGGTAGTGTACGAATGGGCGGTATGCTGATCTCCCGCGTATTAGCGTATATTGCGTGTAAATGGTCCAGATGACTGGACCATATTTACTTAGTAGATGTGCCCAAACCCCCAATCTAAATGTCAAGACAAAAGCCTGGGAGGTCTAGTGTAATTTACCCCCAAAATAAATGCACGAATGCAGGGCTCAGAAAAATTGTTAGGAGGGCTTTTCACGGGAAAGGTCCCAAAATGGTCAAAAATTCAAAGTAGTTTCACATATTTTTTAATCAAAATATATTTTTCTTGAAACTACACTGTACAGGTAACAAGTAACAGTACACACTTTGAACGGCGGGAGGGGGGCACATCCACCAGTAGGGCCACCTACATGTATACCGTTTGTGTATAGCATACAGAATCACATTGCTGTAATGCGTTATTTTTTCACTCGGCGGGGCAATTGATTGTGTGAGGGATGTTGGCGAATTCACTTTGACCCAGTTGACAATGAGTTGTTAATGGTTACGACCGGACGCTAGCGGTTATAGAACAATGGTACCACGTAGTGTGCGGGGTCATGTGTAACAATACTAACATACAAAGTATTTTACACATGACAGAACAGGTATGGGCACATCCCCCCTCCCGGCCCTCCCCCCTGCGCATGCTTCGCGTGCGCAATCGGTACGAGTCCCACCACGCATAATTTTCTCACCTGTACAAAATTCTGGCGAGAACGCCGTTTGAACCATCAGAAAACGAAAAAATGGAGGCAGTAGCATATTTCCATTCAGAGTAATTGCTGGAATGGCATAAATCTAGGGAAAATTCTCGACTTTTTATTTGTTTATTTGTCAAAATAAAATTGTTAACTTTAGTTTGACCTATTCAAAATATCACTATTTCCTGATCAAACCTGTGATTAATTAGATGAAGCATGACAATTGACATGGAAGAAGACAAGATTTTTCTAATGTCAATGACGGGTTGAAAATCTGCTTGCCCGATCAGGCCACCAAAATATTTCGTTTAAGTTTTATACATTTTTGAGGCCCGAAGTGCAATCTCACTGGCCCCGGCCCGGGCCTTGGCTGTGCGAGTGTCGAGCACCGACTAAATTAAAATACTTGGCCATACACTTTCTGAACAGAGTTCTGACAACCTTTCCCCTGCCACTAGGCCTTACCAAGGCCAAGCCACTGACCCCACACAGATTTCTTTGTCACACAGAGAAACTCGATTTCAACTCTGTCTCGGACTCGGGAGTCAGACTCCGTTTCACTTTCAGATTTGTCAACTCAATTTAAAGTGTCATCGCATGCCCCATTGCATGGCTTTTAGTTTTACACACAGAAATCAGAACGATTACAAAGTTTGTCTTGCTCTCTAATACTCATATGAATTGCCAAAATACAACCATAAACAATGAAGAAAGTCAGATTGGATCAATCAATCATCACTCATTTATACACACACAGACATCATAAAGAAATAAACCCCACACAACAATTTAACGGCATAGTTTCACTCTCTTTATCTCTCATACCAAACCTCTTTTATCGTCAAAAAATAGGTCGAAAGCAAGAACATATATCCCACAATGTGTTTCATCATTAACAAAAATATAACGTCCAGTAATTCATCGGATGAAAGTGGATGTTTCTCAGCTATGAAAACGACTTACCAATCGTGAAGGTTCAAAATGGCCGTCTAACGTACTTTTACATTGCAATATTGTTTGCACTGCACTGCACTAGCACTATGTACGTAATATATATACTGTGCAGTATACCTACCCTACCTGTACTGTACGTATTATATGAACGAGTCGAGTACGGTCAGTACGGTATTGAAATTATGCATACTAAGTACTATTTTTGTGTTGGGCCGGGGTCATCGATATGGTTGTTGTTGTTGTTGTTATTTTTAATTTAATGGCAGTATGTGCAGTGTGTTGGCTAGTATAGGGGGAGGGGGGGAGGGGGCACGGGGCACGTGACCCCTATAATTTTTCAAAAACAACAAACATAAGGGGGAACGCTACGCAATATCAGGCACTCAAGTTGTACAGCCTTAGAAATACACCCTTGCGCCTTGGCCTTATGCCTGGGCAACCACTCCCCGGCCCCGAGAATGTTTCACAAAGGAATATTTTGTCATTATGACAAAGTTTTATGGTGGCACTATAGGGACATTTTGGCCAAAATTTTGCCTTATTTTGGTCAAATTCGTACAATTTGGCCATATGTTGACCAAAATTCGCCAAAGTTTGGTCAAAATATTCCTATATTAATACCACCATAAAATGTTTTCATAATGACAAATTACGGTCATAATGACAAAATATTCCTTTGTGAAACACCCAATTGTGCTACTCATTAAATTATTCGATAATTATTTGTATGAATAATGTCCACCCCAGATTGATTATCAATGCCCAGCCTAAACAAGGTGGCCCCAGAAAACGGAACGCACTTCCCAAATATATATAGTAACCAAATGATTATGTCCGTCGGATAGGGTGTCTTTTCCAATGAAAAACCGTACTCGGGGGTTTTAGTCGTGTAGTTGTTGGTTTAGAGCGCTGGGAGTGACACCATGTTAGATTCCTATTTTTGTCAATTTTTACCAAGTCAGTGCCTGATAAATCGCACTTACTGCCCGTCATAGCATCGAACAACGAGCAATACGCGCGCCAGTGTGCATGCATCCAGCTGTGTGCCTAGAGAATGGGCATAGTGACGGGCACATTGACTGGGGGGGGGGGGGGGGGGGTAATGATCTATTCATCCACCCCCCCCCCCCCCCTCCAGTTGAATAGGTATTACGTAACTCGCTACGCCCGTGGGCACATCAGTGGACGGGCAGGAAGTGCGTTTTATCATGGCACTGACTTGGTAAAAATCGACAAAAATTGGAACCTGACCGTGGTCTCACACTCTCACTTATATACTGTATACGTCCTAACAACCAAAAATACTCGTCTAAAATTACTGTTCTTGATATCATTTTTCTTTGTAAAAGATGCTCTATCCCGTGAACCATGTTTCGTTCGGGCAAGTAACCCGTTCCAGCTTTTTTTTTTTTTTTTTTTTGTGGGGGGGGGGGGGGGGGGGGGGGCACCCTGTATAACGTTTGATAGTTTATAGTGTGAACGGTGGCACTACGAAGTTCAGTTTTAGAGGTATAGAGGTATAGAGGGCGCTGCACGCAAATTAAATGTGAGATAATCATTTGAAAGACTGAGTGTCAAATTTGAAAGAGCATATACAATTTTAATGACAGAATAAACTTTATTTGATCAAAATCGGTTCAGAGACGGCTGAAATATCAATACATGTATCCAATCGGAATAAATCGGATTTATTTTGATGGTTAAAAAAAAAAAGTGCTTACACTTTTTCAAAATGAAAAAGTGGTTGAAACCAATGCTCTTTTAGAGAGCGCCCTCTTGTGTTTCAATGGCTCTTTTTGAATGATAACAGGCGTTTTACTTCACGGTCGTTTGTAATAAATTTGTTATACCTTTCGAGCATGGTGGAGTTATAAATATTAGTTTTTACTGTTATTATTCAGGTTTTAGTTACTAAAGTTCAGCCTTACCAAAACCCATTCAACTCTTAACGTGCCAGGGATTGTAATGCTCTATTGCATTTGTGTGTATTGTAACTCGCAAAAATGCGAGCTTGGCACGTTAGGAGTTAATGGATTATTTATTTTTAAAAAATGAATACCGGGCACTTTTCTGCCGGTGTGGCTTCTAAGTATAGGCCTATATATTGCCCAAATATTATCCGTCCTGTTTTTCACCTAACAAGCTATGCATACACACACAAAAATGCATCGCCTTTTAGCTGCCAAAAAAAAAGAAACGATTTTTCCCAAAGATAGCGACATTTGTTGGCGAGTATGACATAATTTTGCACATATAACACGATTTCGCCCTATATAGGTATATCAAATGACATGATGTTAGCCAAATTTCGTGTAACCCTAACCCGATTTTTCAAAACTATGGGCCACGGGGGTGAGAGGGGGAGGGTGGGGGGGGGGGGGGCGCAGTCCCCTCGCCCTTTTGATCGTGCATATCAAGTATATACACCAACTTTCCTGTCTCTCCTTATATTTGATTATTTCCAGCTCTATAGGCATATTAAGATTCTATTTCCAAGTAAGACATTATGTCTTTTTTCAAAGGGATATAGGACAGTTTTGGTTTAGAAATAATATATTTTGTGAGGTAGTGGAAAACTAAGTGATTTTAAAGATAATACAAACTTTATTATCAAATTTTGATCAAAATCGTTTCAGAAAGAGCTGAAATATCAATAAATACATGGAGTCGATCACGGGGGTGGGGGGTATATCCCCCAATATTTGATGTGGGGGGGGGGGGGGCTGTATTATTACTCGAACAACTCTCGGCACACAGCTGAATGCACACTAACAATGGCGCGCGTATTGCTCGTTGTTCGATGCTATGACGCGGGCAGTAAGTGCGATTTATCAGAATATACTGACTTGGTAAAAATTTACTAATGGGAACCTGACACGGTGTCACTCACAGCGCCCTAAAACAAAAACTACACAACCAACATGACTGTTCTTGGTATCGTTTTTCATAGGAAAAGACACCCTATCCGATGGACAGTAATCATTGTGTTACTTTATGTTGGGAAGTGCCCCGTTCCGTTTTCTGGGGCCACCCTGCATAATGCCTACACTTTTTTGAAAATATTATACCAACAATTTTGTTATTTAATGTTTTTATTGAATCTTTATAAACAGCTAAATCCGAAAATTTACGGGGGCTTAGCTGCCCTGGCAGGGGCAAAATATAAGTATTTTCACAATTCACAATTTGTTAAAAATTGGTTGAAACCATTGTTACTAAAGAGAGCGCCATCTTGTGTTTTTAATTACGGCTGCTTACGGCTGCTTTTTTAATGATAACAGCATTTTAGCTTCGCCTTTTGTAATTTTTTGGAAATTTTTGGCATGGTGGAATTATAACTACTACCCAGATAACAATGCTACGTTGGCCCAACATGCCAACGTTGGCCTACCGTGTACACATGATTGTGTTTGACCAACGTTGAGATGTGACGTTAAGCCAACGTCAGTCTTGCCGCTGGGCCCTTGTTGGCCCAATGTCCGTAAACCAACGTCGTGCGAATGTTGGGCCAACGTTTGCCCGACCTTTGCCCAACCTTTCATTTGCTATTTCTGACGTCGAACCAACGTTAATCTAACTATACCCCAACTTCAATCTGACTGAACACCAATGTCGGGCCAACGTTAAAGATGTGACGTTAGGCCCACGTCATTCTTGCCGCCGGGCCCTTGTTGGCCCGATGCCCATAAGCCTTTTTAACACACAAGCCCTATTTCAATACTTATTCAACAATAATGATCAATATAGATGTATTCGGCTTCTTTCCGTCGTGCAAATGTTGGGACAACGTCATTTACTAACCAATATCCAACGTCACTGATTGACAGAATGTGGTAGTTGGCCCAACGTTGGCTTTCCGACCGCTGAAATATGGTTGTTGTCCAACAATCACCCAGCGTTGGTCCAACGTAAATAAGCCATCCAATTCCCAACATATAAAATGTGGTAGTTGGCTTAACGTTGGCCCAACATTAGATTGCCAACATTCAACTTGTGCTTGCTGCTCTAACGTTGTCCCGACTGCCAAAGTGTGGTTGTAAGTCTAACTTTGGGCCAACGTTGGCACAACGTTGGCTTGCTGACCGCTCACTTTAGTTTGATTTTCACATTTTTTTTGCGCTCATTTTATAAAACAAATGTTGCACAGGTATATTTCGTGGATCGGAAAAAGAAAAAGAAAAACCATTTATATCATTTAAAAAAACAAAAAACAAAAAAAAACAAAAAATTATTTATATAAAAAAATTGTTCATCATTAAACAATTTTTATATCATTTGTATTTTTATTTTTTATTTAAAAATTGTTTTAAAATAATTTACATCATTAATTTTTTTTTTTTAAATGTGGTACTTTTACAGCCATGGGTCGGTACTTTTACAGCCATGGGTCGGTACTTTTGCAGCCATGGGTCAGTACTTTTGCAGCCATGGGTCGGTACTTTTGAAGCCATGGGTCGGTAAATTTAGCCAATTTAGCCATAACTGGGAAAAGGTCTGATTTTCACATTTTTTCGCGCCCATTTTATAAAACAAATGCTGCACAGGCATATTTCGTGGATCGGTAAGAATTGTATGCACTCTTTTAACTTTGGAAATGGTCTAAAACCATTCCAAATTTAAACTCGTGCATCCAATTCTTACCGATCCACTCATGCCTGTGCATAATTTGTATATGGACCAACGTTGGGTGATTGTTGGACAAACAACCATATTTCAGCGGTCGGAAAGCCAACGTCGCATTGTTATCTGGGTAGTCTGTAACTTATTGCAAGTTGCAAGTTGCAAGTTTTGGTTAGTAACATTCAGTTTGACCAAAACTGTACCTTTTGAAGTTACAAGAGTCGTCGGAATTAGGCAATCTGCACTTTAGGAGGATTTAAAAATAAATATGCACACGTATACAAATTACCATATAACTCAATTTACCGGTAATTAATTGCACTGTATAATTGGCCCGGTGCAATTTTTGTAAGCAATAAATTGTCTCAATTTTTACTTAATATGAGAAATATATTAATACGTTATTATTGTTTACATGATATTCTGATTTATTTAATTATCGTTATTGTTGCATTTACTGTACATAACTTAATAACTTAATTCCAGATTTGAAGACGTCTCAGATTGACATGTTTGTTCTTCACTTGGTACATATAACTTAAATAATAACTTAATTCCAGATTTGAAAACGTCTCAGATTGATATGTTTGTTCTTCACTTGGTACATAACTTAAATAATAACTTAATTCCAGATTTGAAGACGTCTCAGATTGACATGTTTGTTCTTCACTTGGTACATATAACTTAAATAATAACTTAATTCCAGATTTGAAAACGTCTCAGATTGATATGTTTGTTCTTCACTTGGTACATAACTTAAATAATAACTTAATTCCAGATTTGAAGACGTCTCAGATTGATGTTTGTTCTTCACTTGGTACATAACTTAAATAATAACTTAATTTCAGATTTGAAGACGTCTCAGATTGATGTTTGTTCTTCACTTGGTATATAACTTAAATAATAACTTAATTCCAGATTTGAAGACGTCTCAGATTGACATGTTTGTTTTTTACTTGGTATATAACTTAAATAATAACTTAATTCCAGATTTGAAGACGTCTCAGATTGATATGTTTGTTCTTCACTTCATTTGGTTAGTTTAGACATGTTTTACATTCATGGTATTTAATATAATTACATTTGGTCTTGTTTTATTATATACGTTTACACTTGATGTATAAGACAGATATATTAATACGTTATTATTGTTAACATGCTATTCTGATTTATTTAATTATCGTTATAGTTGCACTTAATAACTTATTTCCAGATTTTAAGTCGTCTCAGATTGATATGTTTGTTCTTCACTTGGTTAGTTTAGACATGTTTTACATTAACGGTACTTAATTTAATTACATTTTGGTCTTGCATTATTAAATACGTTTACACTTTTGAATTGCTCAATGATACAGATTTTAGCCTCTTTAAAATCTCTCATTAATAACTGGTAATATATATCATTGTTTTGCCTTGCAATAGTATTATTATGTTTTAAGGGCTGGTCCCATTGTATGTCATTATATTATTTATTGTAATTGTTAATAAGTAATTTTACCATCAATGGGCAGTTATATCTTGGTTGAAATTTATTTTCTAGCATTGTTTAATTTGTTATGCTTATTAATAATTATTAGTAATATTTTATATAAATTTATAATATTTTATTTTAGTTCTATTAGCCTACATGTATTTGGAATTCATATTTGTCTGTATTATAGTTAATCTTATAGTTAATTTTGTAGTCTTAATTTTATTTATTACCGGAGAAGGTGGCTTAGGCTATATGTTGATTTTTGCAATATTGTTATTTTAAATATGTAATTTGTTCTAACATGTATGTGCAATATAATTGTTTTCTCATGTTTTCTTGACAGTAACTTGTGAGGGCTCGCATGTCTCCGGGCAATAGTAAAGAATTTTACTTTTGTGAGCCCTGGCCCACTTAAAGGGAAAGTTGAGTTTTGGTAGAGAGGGCGCTAGACTACTTAATTGGTTTGTGAGGTAATGAAAAACTGAGTGTAACATTTGAAAGAGCATAATATTTAAACAATAAAATCATCTTTGTTTGATCAAAATCAGTTCAGAAACGGCTGAAATATCCATAAATATAACAATTTGTAATAAACCCGGGGTCCCGGGTTTATTAGAGAATTTTGAACCAGCCGTTAAAAATTTAAAAAAATGCTTCCTCTTTTCAAAAAGTTACAAAATAGGTATTTAAAATCACTATTTCAACAAAGCATCACATGCACAATATTGTATTCAAAATTGTTGAAACCGATGAGTGTTTAGAGAGCGCCCTCTTACGTTTTAACGGCTCTTTTTGAATGATAACATGATCTTTACTACGTCATTTGTAAGTTTGTGTTCCTTTCTAGTTATAACTATTATTTTGTAATGTAATGATACAGGTTTTGGTTACTAAAATTCAGTTTCACTAAAACTGTACTCTCCTTACCAGAACTCAACTATCCCTTTAACTGTCCCTTTTCTCCCTTTCCTTCACTTTCTTTATTGACTGTTTTTATTTTGTATTTTGCATTTTGTATATTCTGTATCTGTTTGAATTTTGGCCAAATAAATAATAATAATAATAATTGCCCGGAATTATTATTTGGGGGAGGGGTGGGGGGGGGGGGGGGATGTGCCCCTGTGGCCCGTTTCTCCGCCACTGAATATGCTTCCTATCATGGGGATTGGGGAAACTGTATAGTTTTGTTACGTCTTAAATGTATGCATTGCACTGCGGCAGGGGGGTTTTCAAGTTTCAAGTTTATTCAAACCAAATCAAACATAAACAATGGTACAAGATATAACAGCAAGGAACACAAGAATGATAGATTTGGGACCCCAGTGAAGCACAGCTTGTGAACGGGGCCCCTTTACACAGTTGACTATACGATAATATAGGTATATAATGGCAAGGAGTAACATATTTACGAGTATAACTCATGTGTATGTAACAATGTAACAATATAACAAATTATGCAGATGAGATACCCCCCCCCCCCACCCCCATTTACAACACATACACAAACACACACACACACACAACGTACACTTCATTCATGGCTACCTCATCTTGATTTATACATTCATGTACCTGATTGCAATCTGTCGAAAAGGTGTTTTTTACAAGATATTTTAAACCGAGACAATGTAGTACTACTAATTATATTCTGGGGTAACTTATTCCACTCTTTAACACAGACAGTTCTAAATGATTTTAAGGCAGTATGGGTCCTGGCGTATGACTGATGGATAAGGTTACTCTGACGAGTATGATAATGATGGATGGAAGAGTTTTCCACAAACACATCAGTCAAAAATGTATACTGGAGTGATTGACATTTAAACATAAATATTAAGCAATTAAGAGAAACCAATTCATCAAAAGGCAAAATATGTAGTTGCACTTGAAGGAGTACTAGGTGACCGTAATCTGAAATTGTTATGTACCTAACAACTTTTTTTTGAAGTACTTGCAACTTATGTAGGCTACATGAGTCCTAAATGTGTGACCCCAAGCAATATTACAATACATCAAATGAGGCATAACAATAGCATTATATAAAGTAACTAAGGTGTAGGCCTACTGGGGGAGGAAATAACGAAGTTTGGATATTACTCCGGCACTGCGAGACACTTTAGTAACATTATCAAGATGTTCTTTTCATGATAAATATTCATCAACCGTAACACCAAGAAATTGCACATGTTGACTGCGATTGATCTGTTGACCACCAACAACTAAGGGATGAACATTTTTAGTAGGAGTGGGCTATACGTGGGTGAAAAATACTTTTTTTGTCGTTTTATTTTCGGGACAGTTTTTTTGTATTCCATTTGCCCTATCTCAACATGAAATGACAATATTTTTTTCCTGGGGTCTAAGAAAAAAGTGTGCAGGGCCAAAATCCAAGATGGCCGCCGTTTTTCCCTAAAAATCACATTTTCGGCCATAACTTTGTTATTAGTGGGTCTCTTTATTTGGTTTTGGTGTCTAACCCTATGTTTTGGGGGTTAAGGGATCTATTTATGCAGTTAAAAATACTGTAAAATATTCAGATATTGTGTTAAGGCATATTTTTGACCCTTTTTACCCCTTTTTAACCCAATTTTGAACCATGCCCGTAGACCTGAAATTAATGGGTAAATTATATCGGAGAACATTTTTAAAAAGCTAGAGAACAAGTTGAAAGTGAAAAAATAATATTCATAGCCCCCATAACCCTCACAGTTGACATAATTTTCGGTCTGGGGTTATACAAAAAAGTGTGCATGGCCAAAATCCAAGATGGCCGCCTTTTTCCATGAAAAATCACATTTTCAGCCATAACTTTGTCATTTTGTGGTGTTTTTACCTGCTTGTGGTGCCTATCCCAATGTGTTGGGGGTAAACCAATCTGTTATGCAAATAAAAATAGTCACAAGCCATCAAATGTTGAGTTAACACCATTTTTTACTACATTTGAATTCATTTTTACCTAAATTAGCATATTTCGTGAGACATGTCTTCAATTTATACGATGTTGCTTAAAACATAAAGCGGATTTCTCCT
The DNA here is from genome assembly GCA_037951105.1 of Echinarachnius parma. NCBI lineage: Eukaryota > Metazoa > Echinodermata > Echinoidea > Clypeasteroida > Echinarachniidae > Echinarachnius > Echinarachnius parma. Next base: position 33,321 of record JBAMJV010000014.1, read on the forward strand.
AAAGAAGTCCCCGGTTCCTGTATCGGGTACAGGCACAATCTGCTGCTCTATAATCCCAGGTGTTCGCTGCCAAATTCCATCTTCGGTACCAGCAGGTGATCCACTAGGAAAGTTCCGTCCCCATTATAATCCAGGTACATGTAGAACCCAATATCTATTGGTACCTGTAGGTCTCTCTCATCCCAGAGGACAGCAAGTGGTTGGTTTAGTCTGAAACATAAGTTGTTTTTCAGAGTGAAACATTCCCTCTGCCTCTTGTGCTCCCATCAATGTTTCCAGTATCTCCTCCTCGCAAGGAAATACCACTGCTTCCTATGCTTGGTAATCATCCCCGAGGAGTACCGTTAGGTTCTCGATCATCTCTTTCTCTGATAATTTGTTGACCTTGTAAAGGTCCCTGCGCCCTGCGGACATCTGCATCACGTTGATGTGTGACTCTCTGGTACTGAATCTCCTGCCTCAAGAACGTCTTCAGCTCAGGCGATTTCTTAGCTATTTGTACTATAAAGGCACCCCCCCCCCCCCCAAAAAAAGACAAGCTTTATTAGGAATGACAAAGTTCCAAATTCTCTGAAAATTAACTATACGCTTTAGCCTTGTGTTGAAGTGTAGTTAATGATAGGGGTGGGCTTTACGTGGGTGAAAAAAATACTCTTTTTTTTTGTGGCATTTTATTGCCCAAGAGGTAGAGGGAATGTCTCACTCTGAAAAAGAATGTATGTTTCAGCCTAACCAACCACTTGCTGTCATCTGGGATGAGAGAGACCTGTACCAAAAGATGGTGTATTGGGTTCTACGTGGATGATAATGGGGACAGAACTTTCCGAGTGGATCACCTGATGCGTGCTGGTACTAACTTAGCTGGTACCGGAGATGAAATTTGGCAGTGGCCACCTGGGACTGATGACATCCAGGACACTATTGAGCAGCAGATTGTGCCTATGACCGTTTCAGGAACTTGGGACTTCCTTAGGAGAAAGCTGCATTATGTTTTAAGCAACATCATAGAAATTGAAGACATGTTTCTCGAAATATGCTAATTTAGGTAAAAAGTGAGTTCAAATGTAGTCAAAAATGGTGTTAACTCAACATTTGATGACTTGTGACTATTTTTTAGATGCATAACAGATTGCTTGACCCCCAAAACATGGGGTTAGACACCACAAGCAGGTAAAAACACAACAAAATGACAAAGTTATGGCTGAAAATGTGATTTTCAAGGAAAACGGCAGCCATTTTGGATATTGGCCCTGCACACTTTTTTCTATAACCCCAGGCCGAAAATGTTGTCAAGTGTGAGGGTTATGAATATTATTTTGTCACTTTCAACTTGTTCTCTAGCTTTTTAAAAATGTTCTCCAATGTAATTTACTCACTAATTTCAGGTCTACGGGCATGGTTCAAAATTGGGTAAAAAAGGGGTAAAAATGGTCAAAAATATGCTTTAACACAATATCTGAATATTTTACAGTATTTTTAACTGCATAAATAGATCCCTTAACCCCCAAAACATAGGGTTAGACACCACAATCAAATAAAGAGACCCACTAATGACAAAGTTATGACCAAAAATATGATTTTTTAGGAAAACGGCGGCCATCTTGGATTTTGGCCCTGCACACTTTTTTCTGCGACCCCAGGCAAAAATTTTTGTCATTTCATGTTGAGATAGGGCAAATGGAATACAAAAAAACTGTCCCGAAAATAAAACGAGAAATGACCCATTTATAGCCCACTCCTATTTTGAGGGATTTTCCTCCCTCTAGATCTAAATATTACACATTGAGTTTTACCAGTATTCAATAACAGTTTGTTACAACAAAACCACGTAAAGAGTCTACACATTAAAGGGCATCAAGCGTGGGGATGCTACATAGCGGGTCGCCATTTTGAACTGGGTTAGTTTGCGCGCACCGCATGACACTGAGCTAACGTGCATTACGCACCGTGCGCAACGCGTATGCAAGATGGCGCCGCGCATCTCATTTGACGAATCTGAACTACCTTTAACTGACTGCATAAGAGAGTGTATATTCTTGTGAGAATATAATAAACATGTATCGTCAGCAAAAAGAGAATATGTAAATAATTGAGACGAATTAATAATATCATTAATGTAAATCAAAAACAGCAATGGGCCAAGAACAGATCCCTGGCTGAGGTACACCATACTTCACATTGCTAGATTGAGACTTGGCACCATTAACGACAACAAATTGTAATCTATTTTCCAAAATTCCAAATAACTTTTAAACCAATTTAAAGCTATACCTCGAACACCATAATGTCAAATGCTTTTGAATATACCAAGGCAATAATTCCCGCTGTCAATTGCACATTTACCAAATTTAAAACACCCATAGTAGTGGAGCAATTTTTACGGAAGCCAAATTGCTGGGGGATCAAAACATCATTAAGAAGCAAAAACTAAATACTAAAATTGATTTAAGGATCGATTATCACATCAAATCGATGCTAAAATTGATGTTATTGTTAGTGAAACACCCTCCAGCTGAGCTGCATGACTGTATGCAGCAGGTGCAGGTGCAGTACGGTAACGTGACGTGTACCAGTACTAGCTACATATTACATACAGACTAGTACCAAGGAGTTATGAGTTAGCTAACTCATACATCCTTGCTAGTACAAGTGCATGCAGTGCATGCATATAATACAGTGCATATTTTTTAGTACCGACTGCATGCAAATGGTCGTCGGTACGGTATAGGTACACTTGCACAACGCGCGCTACATTATACACATGACTGTAGCTGTATGGTCCGGTGGTCCGACCCTTATTACCGATCAATTAAATAATTGATTGTAAGCCGAAACTGTCTTTTGGAAGGAATTTTCACTGCAATTTTCAGGAATTCAAGGTATTTTATAGAGCTTCTTGATCTTCTTTCTGTAGTCGTTTGATTTCGTGATTCAGAGGAAATTGGCGTTTGCGTCACGCGTCACTTTATCCTGTCGACAAAGCTCAGCCTCCGCTGTTCTGACTTGGCATGGCCATGTCCAATGCAGCATGCATGCATGCCGTAGCAGCTACCTAGCGCAGCGGATCTGGCGATGGGCCTGGGCCACGGCCATCATCCATGGGCCGAGCCGGGGTAGTGAAGTGCAGTGCTAGTATCGTGTTTCTTGTTTGTTGTTGTGTGGGTGAAATGAGCAGGGTCAATGACGTGTGCGGGTGTGGATGCCATTCAATGACAATGTGCATACCTGAGGCTGTTCCTTTGCCATTGGGCTTGGCTGTGTGTTTAAGTTTTAATAAAAGCATCTATCAGTATCATCTAGTCGTATTTATTAACTCTCTTTACTTTGTTGACATGTGCAAAAAGTGATGTCGAGTAGGGACACGGATTTTCCGTTTCAAAAAAAGGCCTTTTCCGTTTCAGAAAATCGGGAATTCCGTTTTTACCTGCCGGAAAAACGGAAATTCCGTTTTGCCATATACTTTGTACATGTGAAAAACTGCAAATTCCGTTTACCATAGAACTCTAATACAAAATTCAATGAGTATGGTAAAATCATGATTTTCACCCACAAATCATCCAAATTTGGGGGAATGTGTCATGCCTGATATTAGAAATGACTTACGACAGGCCAGAGAGTAGTTAGGCTATTCAATACATTATACTTATGTGGCGCGGATTCCATCCGAAAACACAATGCATTGGGGGGGGGGGGGGGGGGGGCGAGCATTGTTTGTGAACAATGCTCTGCCCCCCCCCAATGCATTGTGTTTTCGGTGGAATCGGCGCGCCTGCTTATAGGTATTTATTGTGAAAACTTACCGATTTTCTCTCGCTTCAACTTCAAGCTTTCATACTAGTGCTGTAACTGACCTTGATGATCGGATCGTTTGATCGGATCAGCAAAATTTTATCGATCTTCGAAATCGGATCGATGATCGGGATCGGATGATCGGCTGTAAAAAAATTTTAAAAAATAAATAAATAAAAAATCGTTTTTTTTTTCTTTGGAAAAAAACACAATTTGGGAATATAAATGAATACCAAAGCAACATATATCCATATTAATAAGCCCAAGGTAATCTTGTACGGGTATGCTTTCATTTCAAACTGATTACCTCTTCTTTTACAAAATTACTCACGCCGATTTTGAGCTTAGTCCCATGTGATTAATTTGGCGTAACCTTTCAGAAACACATGGGACTAAGCTCAAAATCGGCGCGAATAATTTTGTAAAAGGAGAGGTAATCAGTTTTAAATGAAAGCATACCCATAGAAGATTACCTTGGGCTTATTAATATGGATATATGTTGCCTTGGTATTCATTTATATTCCCAAAATATGTTTTTTGGGATCATTTTCCAAAGAAAAAAAAACGGATTTTTTTTTTTTTTTTTTTTTTTTTTTTTTTTTTTTTTTTTTTTTTTTTTTTTTTTTTTTTTTTTTTTTTTTTTGCCGATCCGATCTTCCGATTTTTTCTGCATGATCGGAAATCGGCAAAAACGGTCCGATCATGTATGATCGGATCGTGATCGGCATGCCGATCCGATGATCGGTTACAGCATTATTTCATACATGTATGTATCACTATCAGCGTGTGACGTGTCGTAATCGAATTCCGTACCATTACCATAGCCGTAGTATACCCCAGAACGAACGCGGAAGTATTGTTATACACGTGTGCGCGGGCGCGATCGCGAGGCACAGACTAAACTTGTCAAACTGAGCTCGGATTCAGCAAGGTTTCCGCTCATATGTAACGTGCGAAAGTCGGCTATTCTGATAACATATCTCTAACGCGGCTCCTCTGTATCGGAGCATTAGTACCGATAGAGGGCGGACTCGATCTCAACGTTTGAGAATCGTTTGATCCATGTGGTGCAGTATTACTACATGTGTAGTGTGATACACGTACTGGTTACATGGTATGGCGCAGCTCTGACTGATAGCAGCTGCATGACTGTGCGGGGCGCGCCGGGGTAGCTACTAAGCTAGTCTAGTCGATCGTACTCGCCGCACCGCGTGCTAGATCGGCTTTCATATGTATGAACGCAGCGGATTTCTTGTCGTAAGTTGCATTCGACATCGTCTTTCTTGTACTTTTTTGTCATTTGTTTTCTTCTGATAGTTTTCTACTACAAAATTTGAATTTTTGAGGAAAAAGAGGTTTTCCGCGATTTTCCGTTTGAAAACTCATTTTCCGTTTCAAATGGTCAATTCCGCGATTTTCCGCGATCGCGGAAAATCCGTGTCTCTAGATGAGTGGTTGATACAATGTATTATATATGTTGTTAATCTGATAAAAAATTGTCCACTGGGACTGGTGTTGTGTGAACATTTCAAGTTAAATGGACGTTATAATATATGGCCGATCGATCGAGTAATGAGCAAAAAAGCAAAGTGATATTTACTTACTCAGCATACTCACTTTGACTTGTACACGGTTTTGACAATCCAGTGGATTATTTCAACATCTGAACACTTCAATCGTACATATTTTAACGAAAGGGAAATTTGAAAAACCGAAACCTGTCCCATGATTTTATTGTTAATACAAATACAACAAGGTATGAGGACTGAGGGAACCACTAGAATTCCAATTGGATTTTGAGGATTTGGATTTTGGACAATGTTACTAAGTCCCTTTAAGTTACTGTCTTGCAAGTAACCAATGGTTGCATGATAGCCATGAAACTGAAATTATGAAACAAAAATGATTCCATGTGTGGATTGTGTGACGTGTGGAGTGGTCTGTGTCTGTGACTGTGGCGAGTGAGTGTACTGAGTGTACAGACTACAGTATAGTCTTGTAGACGTAGTGTGTGAACTGTGATGACTTGTGAGTACCGAGTGTGATCATTTCGGGGCACGTGATTGATCATTGATAGGACTGGACAATGGTGGTGTCGCTTTTCAGGTATGCACTTTCGGATACGAAGTGAGATAAAGGAAGTGGCATTCATACAAAACGCGCGCAATAATTGTAAATTTGTAATAAATGAGGTGAAAAACACTTTTCTACTTCTAGCAAATATCAAATCCATCATACATTAGGCAGGGCTCGACACTCGCACTGGCCCGCTGGCCCAGGGCCAGTGAAATTGCACCTCGGGCCAGCAAAAATGTATAAAAGTCATACTTTGGTTGCCCGATCGGGCAAGCAGATTTGTTAACCCAACATTGAACAATCTTGTTTTCTTCCATGTCATACTTCTTCTATAATCACATGTTTGATCAGGAAAGAGTGATATTTTGAAAAGTAAAAAGTTTACTCATGAAATATCATTTTTGGGCCAGTAAATTTTTTGTTTCGGGCCAGCAGAAAAGGGGACAAATTTATTTCACTGGCCCGACTGGGCCACTGACAAAAAATGTAAGTGTGGAGCCCTGTTAGGCATCAATACCATGCTGCCATTGTAATGCATTTTTAAGTTAACTCTCTGAGTGCCTTTGTGTGAATTGCAAGAATCCATTTAACGCAGTTCTTACTACTTAGCCTTAGCCAGGCAAGTTTACATGAATTGATAATCCCCCATTTATCTACACTGAAAAGAAGCTTGTTCTGTCAAGCGCCTGTACCATTCATTCAAATCAGCAGATCTAATTCTCTTGACTTGAGTATTGTGACTAGAGTTGCACTTGTAGGGTTGAACATGGTCATGGGCTATCATTTTAAACTAACCATATTTGGGAGCTTGCATTTAAAGATATAATTAATAATAATAAAGTGAGTATGAGAGATTTTACATTTTCACAATGATTCAAAGACGAATTGAAATCAAAAGTTGACTCCAAATGACGTTTCCTCCGATGCAGTCAGTGATGATGACAGATTGCATGAAGGATGAAGGATACTAATCTACTGTACATGAGACTCAGTCCTGGGCCCCATTGCAGAAAGGGTTGCAAACAATTGTGAAGTTGCAATTAATTGAGAGGTCAGGAAATATGCACATTTTAACCAATCAGATTTGCTCATTTAGTCACGTGATCGGACTTACAATTAATTGCAACTTTACAATCGATTGCATACTTTTTCTTTCTGCAACTGGGCCAAGATGTGAGGCCTGTTGTATGCGAGCGCTTGGAAGTTTAAGAAAAGAGATACAACAGTGGTCAAAATTAGCATAGGCCCGCTGGCCTGCTCTGGGCCACCAAATTTCATTGATCCTAAATTCTACTGGCCCGTTCAGGCAACCAAATTTAACAGAAATTGTTAAATGTTTTTCTTTGAATGGGGCCACCAGATTTAGGTTCCGGGCCACTCAAAGTCGACAATTCTTGTTTTTACTTGCCCGATTGGGCCACAAAGCAAAAAGGTTAATTTCTAGCATTGGATACAATTTATATCAGTAATAGCAAGAGAGTGAGAGATATCAGGAATCTTCAAACAGATAAAGTTAGACAATAAATCAAACAAATTTGACTCTGGCTTTTTTTCCAATGCAGTAATGATGACAAATCTCATGAAGACTCATCAAACTCTGCCAGTCCGATGGTAGACCTGTCATCTGCAAGGGCTTGAAGTTTGAGAAAAGATGAGTGTAGTTTTACAATGTGGATCATCAGTAGCAAGGGAGTGAGAGTCATCAGTCATCAGCTAGATCAGGAATCTTTAATCAACTGATAAAGTTAGGAATAGGAGACAAAAAAAAAAAAAAAATCACAAAATGTGTGTCTTTTCATTCCAATGCAGTGATGATGACATATTGGATGAAGGATGGAGGATACATCGACATCAGACTCTGCCAGTCCTGATGTTACAGATCTGTCATCTGCGGGAGCTTGAAGTTTGAGAAAAGATTATTCATAAGAGATCTAGCTCAGTAGCACGGGAGTGAGAGATATCAAGAAAATTCAACTGATAAAGTTATCTTTAACAAATTTAACTCTGGCTTTTCGTTCCAATGCAGTGATGATGACATATTGGATGAAGGATGGAGGACACATCGACATCAGACTCTGCCAGTCCTGATGTTAGACCTGTCATCTGCGAGAGCTTGCTGGACCTCTCCGATTGGCAGGATCTTCTTGGTAAGATTCACATCTACAATGTACAGTCAAACCTATCTTAGTGGCCACCTGTCTATAGCAGCCAACCTGCTTATAGTGGCCACCAAAGGTGTTCTACTGCAGAGGAGAACAATGTTTTAAAACCTGTATGTAGATGTGGCCACTGTAGACAGGTGACCTCCGGGCCACAAGGCAAAAAGGTTAATTTCCAGCATTGCTATAATAGAGGTCACATGTCTACAGGGGCCACATTTTTTGTTTCCCTTGGGTGGTCACTATACACATGTTTGACTGTTAATGGGTTATGTACAAGGTAAAATATAGTCGTACAGATTACATTGACAATGGGCATATTGTAAGACAATCTTTCGCCTGCCATGCACTCAGCCCTTTAACACAGAACGGAATTGTATAAATGTCTGTACGAGTGGACTAACGTGCACTTTCCCACCTGAAAGATAAACATTCCTTTGCATTGAACTTAATTTAATTTGATAGGGATATATTTTATAATAAACAAAATTAAAAAATGTTTTTTTTTCTTCATTTATTTATTATTATTATTATTTGTATTTATTTATTTATTTATTTATTTATTATTATTATTTTCTTTTTTTTCTTTTTCGGGGGGGGGGGGGGGGGGGGGGGGGGAGGGGGGGGTTCTTTTTAGCATTTTATTCTTGCACTAAATCACCCTGAACCTCCATGTTGTTTTTTCACTGGTGAGGTTGCACTTTCATTTGCAGTTCATGTGTGTCAATTTTTATTCTCTGGGACATTGTTACATTTGAAGCTAATACCTTCTGAAGAAATTCCTAATGTGCTATAAATGTATGCATTTCTCTAATTTACTAAAAATAAATTTCACTTGGTATCTAAATGAGGGCTTAGGGGCCATCTAAAAAGTATGTACGCACAAGAGGAGGGAGGGAGGGTTCATGCTGTTGCGTACGCTTCATTCAACCACGTATATAAAAAGTGCGCACAGGGGGGTCGGGGGCGGGGGGTGGGGGGGGGGGGGGTGTAAATTTCGGCCAATAATTTGCGTACATATTTTGTAGATGGCCCCTTACCAGCCAGCGTTTCTGTGATAACCAACATTACTAGGTAGTGGTTTTCAAGGTCTTAAATACAAGATGTGGATTTAAGCAAGTTTAATTTGCCTTGAACGTTGCCAATTTGAATGACAGAGTGTGGGGACAGTGATGATGAGGGGGAGACTGGGGATAAGCCGCCCCACCCCAAGGCCGCACCACATGACAAGGGTGGTACTGGTAAGTCGCAAGGCCAACTTGTGTGCATTGTATAGCAGCATGACAACCCAGTGTTCTGCATATATATAGCTATACATTTAACATAAAGCTTTGCGTAACTTTTGTGCCATGCTGAACCATGTATTATGATGAAGATCAAGAATCTCACGACTTTTAGGCAACGCCACCCCGGAACGACATGTGACAATAGTGGTACAAGTCGCAAGGCCAAAGTGTGCATTGTATAGCAGCATGACAATCTAGTGATCTGCATCTACTGTAGCTGTATACCAACCAAAAAAATACACAGGGGCAAAGGGCGATTCGCCCCCGATACCTTTAAAATCGCCCCCGTGAGCCACGGCACGGGGGCGGGAAAATTATTATTATTATTTTTTTTTTTAATTAATTTTTTTTAATTTTTTTTTTTTACATCTTTTTGCATGATCGGAAAGCGCCAGAAACGTACCAAACATGGCATAATCAGATAGATCACATCATGATAATCATTTATTAGACCCTTGAGCAGTGAAAACGATGTAAAAAAAAAAAAAGAGCCCCCGTGAGCCCCAAAATAGCCCTCGTGAATAATTTCACGAGGGCGTTTTTTCCCCTCAAAATTTTCAAAATCGCCCTCGTGAAAAAAAAAGTATTTTTTTGGTTGCTGTATACATAAAGCTTTGCTTAGTAAATTTTGTATCGTGCTGAACCATGTATTAAACAAGCCTCCACACTAACTGTTTTCTCTACTGACTAGTGTTGTCGTTTTCCAGAGTATTTACTACCCGGGACTCGCAAAATTTTTTCGGGCGAGTCCCGGGTACCCAAAATTTACCCATTTGTTGATTACACGATCGGCATGTCACGCCAGCTGGGAAAACATGTTCATTCAAGTGACAAAAATTGAGCGCATTTATGTCACTTGAATGAACATGATAACTCTTGCATTCAATGAGGGGACTTGCTCTTTTTTTCGGGAAATCGAATATCGATTTTTGCGCCCGGGACATTTTTCAGCACTACTACTGACCCATTCTGCCCAAACAGAAAGTTTATTTGCCCGCTTACTTGATGAGATTTACACAATAGGAATATTATTATTCTCTCGTAGTTGACTAATAATTTAGTTACCCTGTTGGGCAACCAAACTAGGCCATTTATTAAATTTTACCTGCCTGACATCAATTTTTACTTGCCCGGGCAAAAGGGCAAGTGCTAGTGTTGAGACCTGTATTACGATGAAGAATCTGTACCAAGGGCAAGGCAATAGCATCTTTTCGCTCTGCGACGCAAGTGCTAGGACGGGAGATTTAAATTACCTGTGACCGTCTCCGTACTCTGGCTACCGTCGCGATCTATTTGCAGTTTCGCAGTGAAGAACACGGGGAACGTGCATCGATACGATGGGAAAGTGTCCTTGCTCGAGAGAACAGGCGTGCTGATTGGCTGACCATGCACTGACCTCTGGGTGACCCATTGAAGTATAGACTGTCCCCGTCGCTCTACGCCGGACGCTAATTCATCCGAATACCGTTGTAGGGTTGGACGCTACGCGGAAATTCTCGCTCTGAGTACGACCTCCCGCTAAGATTAGCGTTCTAAACTAACATGCGTCGCCGTGCGAAAAAACGCTAATACCACACGACAGTGGTACTGGTAAGGCCAAAGTGTGTGCATTGTATTGCACTAGCAGCTTGACAACCAAGAGTTCTCTATGCGGCCACCTGTCAATAGTGGCCACCAAAAGTGATCCCCTGCAAAGATAAACAATGTTACTGAACATGTCTATAGAGGTCATCTGTCGACGGAGCCTACCTGTTATAAATGTTTCCCTATAATAAAACTTTGCTTGAAAACTTTTGTGCCATGCTGAACCATGTATTATGATGAAGAATTTTTACAGAGTACAATCAAACCTGCTTTAGCATGTAGTAACCACCTGTCTATGGGCAGGTCAAGCTAATGTCCCCCTTGATGGTGAAAATTCATCTTCATGTTAGCATATCAAGTTTAGTATCATTTAAAAGCTAATAGTCTGAAGTTCAGATTTTTAGTGTGGAAATTTGCATAATCTGCATATTTAACGAGTAGGGGTCATCTTATTTGCATATTTCAAATATTAGTGTGACGTACGGGACATTACATTTTAATTTATAATATTTATTTAATCAATGAAGCATTACTTTCATATATAGAGACTAGTAAAGTAAATTACTAGCAATAGTTGACCAAATTTTGAAGTTTCAAAATTAATTGATTATGCTAATTAGGGCGTGTCCAAAATGCTATGTCCTGTACGTCACAAAAATTAGCACATTTTTAAATATTTCAGTATGAAACAGTTGATTTTTTTCTTTCATATTCTGTGAAGTTCTTATTTATCATACTCCTGACCTGCTAGCCAAGTTTGATCAAAAAAACATGTTTTGTTTTAATTTTATTAGCTAATTAACAAATGTGACGTACGGGACAAAAGTGTGACGTACGGGACATTTTCAGTGTTAAAGCAATGGCAAGGCACGTAAAAATTATTGTTTGTGTTTTAACCGCTGATCATCAGAAGAATACATGCTTAGATGCTCTCCAGAAGTTCAGAATAGATCTCTTACCTTCAGGAGCCATCTCTAAAAAGAATTCATGTTTTCCATTTCGTACTTCGTGATAGTTATATTTTCATGAAAATATGTAGCTTCCCAAAGCACCAAAAAGATTCCAAATCATAGCTTCTTCCTCTTAGTAATAATCAATTAAAAGCTGTGAATGTCCCGTACGTCAATAGCTTGGACCTGCCCCTATAAAGACCATTATTCCTGTATCCTAGAAAGCAGTTAACATAACCTGTCTAATCTCGCCTAGCTGCTCTATAAGATGCTAAGTTTTCAGTCTCCCTTACTATGCGCAGTATTGTCTTTCATTTCAGGTAGTGCTGTAACTGACCTTGATGATCGGATCGTTTGATCGGATCGGCAAAATTTTATCGATCTTCGAAATCGGATCGATGATCGGGATCGGATGATCGGCTATAAAAAAAAAAAAAAAAAAAAAAATATCGTTTTTTTTTTCTTTGGAAAATGATCCCCAAAAAACACAATTTGGGAATATAAATGAATACCAAAGCAACACATATCCATATTAATAAGCCCAAGGTAATCTTGTACGGGTATGCTTTCATTTCAAACTGATTACCTCTTCTTTTACAAAATTACTCGCGCTGATTTTGAGCTTAGTCCCATGTGATTAGTTTGGCGTAACCTTTCAGAAACACATGGGACTAAGCTCAAAATCGGCGCGAATAATTTTGTAAAAGGAGAGGTAATCAGTTTTAAATGAAAGCATACCCATACAAGATTACCTTGGGATTATTAATATGGATATATGTTGCTTTGGTATTCATTTATATTCCCAAAATATGTTTTTTGGGATCATTTTCCAAAGAAAAAAAAAGGATTTTTTTTTTTTTTTTTTTTTTTTTTTTTTTTGCCGATCCGATCTTCCGATTTTTTCTGCATGATCGGAAATCGGCAAAAACGGTCCGATCATGTATGATCGGATCGTGATCGGCATGCTGATCCGATGATCGGTTACAGCACTAATTTCAGGTTTGATGTGTTATTTTGACCTGTAGCCCCACTATTAACATAAGCATGTCTTTTTACAGGCTAAATTGCAGTAAATGTGTAACATTCATAGCTCCTTAGTCCCATGTACAGCTTGTAAATGCCTTGCTATAATAGCATGTTTTACAGCATTGTGTAATTCTTAAACATTGCTTCCAGATGTATTTGCAATCTTCCTTCCGAATGGATGCGATTAACAGATTAGCAGGATCAATGCAGGAAGCCAAATGATGTTAGAAATGTAATGATTGCCTAAAACACAGGGCGGGGATAGGAAATGGCCTTGTTTCAGGGAGCTATTTCAGGGGACCTGTTATAGGTAACAAAACAAGCCTTGACACTCAATTTGTTTTTTTTCTAGCAAGTTTGCCCCTTTGGGCAACTAAAATCATGCATTTTCAAATTTTACTTGCTCAAACAAAAATATTACTTCCCCGAAAAAGCCCAGAATAAAACATTGTGAACAAAGAGAAAATTAATGCTGGGTAGCTAATTAAATTTGGCAGATTTTTCTCTTGTTTAATAGAGACTAGAATACACCTGTAGAAGGAAAATTTCCTTTTCTCTCTCGTAGAAATTTAGTTGCCCGATTGGGAAACCAAATTAGAACATTTATGAAATTTTTCTTGCCAGACATCAATTTTGACTTGCCCCAGCCAACAGGGCAAGTGCTAGTGTCGAGCCCTGGGTACACATTTCAGGGACTCGCTCATCTAGGGACCTATTTCATGGACCTGCTTCAGGTTTTTAATGATCTAGTTTTATCCCCCCAAAACGTTAAGTAGTTTGCAAGCTTTTGCAAAGTATGTAACTTAGAAATCTCTAATTTTCAAGTTGCAGGGCTTGACACTAGCACTTTCCCTTGGAGATTCTGAAATTCCTTTCTATGACTTTGTACACAGCCTACTAAGGCTGTCGATTTCGGGTATATTTACTACCCGGGACTCGCGAAAATTTTTCGGGCGAGTCCCGGGTACCCGAAATTTATAAATTTGTTGATTTCGCTATAGGCATGTCACGCCGCTGGGAAACATGTTCATTCAAGTGACAAAAATGCAGCGCATTTATGACAATAAATCATCTTATAAAATACAGCAAATTCGTAAATCAATTTTTTGCTTTTTTTCGGGATATCGAGTATCGATTTTTGCGCCCGGGACTCGACATTTTTCGGCGGGACCCGGGTACCCGGGACTCGTCAACAGCTTTACAGCCTACCTGCTTCCCGTAGTCAAGGGGGTTAATGGATAAAAGGTATTCCGATGAAGACCTTTCTTTTTAATGAACAAAATATTTTTTTTATTTTGTAACTTGTACATACTGCATGTGCTTTGTATGAATGCATCATAATGTATGCTGCTGTGTATGCGCATGTCTGACCCAGGTTGTGTAAAGCCCTCTGCAGACAGAGCCGACTCGTCCCGATCCGACTGGTTTTTCTGTCGGATCGGCGCAGTTTTCAGTGCCTCGCGACACACATTTTGCCAGTCGAGAGACAGTCGGATGCGAGTCGGGGCCGATTCAACACGATGAATCGGCTCCGACCGACCGGGCCCGACTCTAGCCTGATTGAAACCAGTCGGATCGGGTCGAGTCGGCTCTGTCTGCAGAGGGCTTTAGTGTTTACCAGTACAATGAGTGGCATGCCAGTCTGATCAAGAGGGATCATTGAACATTTTTTGGCCCAGAGATAAATTTGGGTGGCCCCACTGGGCCTGCAGGTCTGTGCTGATTTTGAGCACCTCCATAGTTTCACACAAAAATTATCTTAGATTTACATATTGATCAATTTTGATTTGTGACTCTTGGGTTGAACCATGATTGAGGACACTTTCTGATGGAGCATATTGAATTACAGAAGATTGAAGTTAAAGGGTTCTATTGTCATACAAACTAAAGCACCCTTTAAGTTACTAGTAGTTTTCATCTGCAGACACATTTAATAACACATGATTTTTTTCAATTAACATTTTTCTGGACAAAATGGCTTTTACTGATCAATTTAACCAAGCCTCCACACTAACCCTTTTCTGTACTGGCCCATTTGGGCAAGTCAAATAATATGTCTACAATTTACTTTCCCCAATATAAAATTTACTTGCCCTTCCTCTAGATGAGATTTACACAGATAAAATTATGTTGTTCTCTTGTTGTTGAAGAATTGTTCAGTTGCCCAATTGGGCAAGCAAACTAGACCATTTATGAAATTCTACTTGCCCGACACCAATTTGACATGCCCCGGGCAAGCGGGCAAGTGCTAGTGTCGAGCCCTGTATTAACCCTTATTGTTTGTTTTCTGTGGGCAGTGAGTGGAGATGAAGGGGGTAAGTCAGGAGGATTGGGGAGCCAGAGCCAGCCCCAGACCCAGTCCAAGGGACCAGCAGCTACCATGAGGAAAGACCACCAGCAAGGTGAGCACTAAGCCTGGGCTTGAAAAAAGCAAAGGCCCACTGTCCCAGGGCCACTGAAAATTGGCTCTTTTTTTTTTTTTTTTTTTTAGAATTTTTTTTTCATGAATATTCATATATTCATGAGGTAGCAATGCTCATTAAATATGCAAAATACTAAATTCATTAATAACTTTTTTGTTGAGAAAAATGTAGAACCACTGTTTAGAAAATTGAATATCAAATGAGTGCTGCTACTCATGAATATCTGAATATTCAATTAGTAGCAGTGTTACTGCTTAAAAAATTGCATTTTGTTTTGCTAACCACTATCATTTAGTAGGAAAAAGGTATATTTTGATAAATGTTCCCCCTTATATCAAGCTCTTGTCATGCCCTAGACCAGTGTAATATGCATTAAACATGACTACAGGGTGTCCCCCCCAAAAAATTCCAACAAAAATTTTTTTTTTTTTTTTTCTGTACCTGTGTATAAGACGCACCCCCCACTTTGAAAATTTTCCGACGGAAAAAAAGTGCGTCTTATACACGGAGTTTTACGGTATGCTAAATTCTACTTGCCTGAATGCGCTTGCAAGCTAATGTAATGTCATTTTTAACACACGCCCGCTAATGAATACAAAAGTATCTAAAAAAATTAAAGCAGGGAACAAAATTAATGTTTATTTTTCAGGGGCTACTATTCAAGCTTGTCTGCCTGAAAGTTACACTCAAATTTGTTTACATTTAAATTTCCCTTAGCCCCCTATGTTTGTATTTTTTCACTTGCCACCAACATTTCATTTATACTGAATTCTTCTTGCCTGAATGGGCTTGCAAAATAATGTAACGGCATTTTCAAATGTATTTCTTTGTTTATATCCACCTAGTTTCTGTTTCGAACCACTAAAATAATGAGAGAAATCTTGGATATTATGGTTATATGTTTTACTACATAACACAAAATTCTTTTTGAGACTTTAAATCAAAATGAAGCATTTTACTAGATTTCATTGCAAACATTGGGAAGCCATAATCAAGTCGGAATTCAGATCATGCTGACGATAAGGACAATTTGCACACATACACGATATAAGAAGTGCAGTCAAATGTTTATTTCATTCTTCTATTTCTTCTCTCCTCCTCTTCTAGGAGCCCTCTCTGTTGGGGCCAGTCCAGATCTTCCAGACCAGTCTTCTAGAGTTGAACAAAGTATTGCGCAAAATGTCTTCAAATCCAGTAAGCCAAATTTCTGTAAAGGCCTATTTACAAGTACATTTATCTATACTGGGCCCCGCTGCAGAAAGAGTTACAATTGATTATTAAGTTTATAAAGATTATAAAGTAAAGAATTAATGCACATTTGAACCAATCCGATTTGTGAACTTCGTTACATGATCTGACTTCCGATTAAAGGGGTAGTTTAGTTTTGGTAAAGAGGGCGCTGCACATCACAATTTTTTTGTGAGATAATGAAAAACTGAGTGTTGAATTTGAGAGAACATGCAATTTTAATGGCAGAATAAACTTTATTTGGTCAAAATCGACCCAGAAACGGCTGAAATATCAATAAATATATCTGATCTTATAATTATTTGGGGCCCAAATAATTAGATGATTTTTTCAAAAAATTAAACAAATGCTTGCACTTTTTCAAAAAAGTTCAAAAACGTTTTTTAAATAGTTGTTGATGATCTCTCTATTTAATCATTATTTCAATAAAACATCACATGCATAATTTTGTATGAAAAATGGTTGAAACCAATGCCTTTTTAGAAAGCGCCCTCTTGTGTTTTAATGGCTCTTTTTGAATGATAACAGACTTTTTACTTAGTCGTTTGTAATTTTGTATACCTTTCGAGCTTGGTGGAGTAATAACTATTAGTTTATAATGTTACTGTCCAGGTTTGGTTACTAAAGTTCAGCCTTACCAAAACTCTACTACCCCTTTAATTGCAAGATTGTGAAGTTGCAATTAATTGCAGGTAAGAAATTATAAACACATTTGAACCAATCAGATTTGCGCAATTAGTTACATGATCTGACTTCCGATTAGTTGCAACTTTAAATTTGATTGCTACGGGGCCCAGGTATTTTATAGATGTTTTGAAACTTTGCTGTACATATTAAACAGATATTAAGCCCTTTTCTTTATTCCATTTATTTCAATGTTATCCAAGCATAGTAGGTTATTTATTTTATGATCCATCAATTTTTAATGTTTTAGTAAAAACTGTACATTTATTTTGAAAGTTCCAACATTGTATGTTACATGGTCATTTCAGTTATTAGTCTCCTATTAAGTCTTTTGTTATTACTCTTAGTTTGATTATCATTTTCTTAAGCCCCGTTTAGAATTTTCTACTGTACTAATTCATTTTTGTATCACTTTGATTGATGTGGTGTTTATGTGTCTATAACATCTCTATAATACCTACACTCATGCCATATAATATGTGCTTAATAATTAAAAGAAAATTTATATCGATATTGAAATGTAACGCATAAGTGGCGGGGTTCCCTATGCAAGATACTTACGTTTTGTGTGATATAATTAGGAGGTTACTTTTAGTATTAAAAACAAATATATATATTTATATATATATATCGTGATATTCAGAGTGGTACCATATATATGGTTTTAATTTGATTAAATATGAAGCATATTTAAAGCATGACATATTTTAAAAAATAAATAAATAAAATAAAGAAGAGTAGACAAAACGAAAGAAAAGAAAATTAAAGAGAATTTAAATTGGCAACAATAGTCAAGTTTGACTGATTGCCATAACAATAACAACCACAACATGGCTCCAAATAACCACTGGCCTTGGGCCTGGGGCAACCAGAAATTCTGGTTGACCACAAAAATAAAATCATTGAGCCAGTGTGTATTTTGCACAATGCGCAAGGTGTTTGCGATATGGCGCAGCGCGTCTGATTTACAATCTCAAACTAGAGTCAAACCTGTCTTAGCAGCCACCTGTCTATAGCAGCCAACCTGCATATAAGTGGCCACCAAAAGTGATCCCCTTACAGAGAGAAAAAAATTATGTTATAGAACCTGTCTATAAAGGTAACCTGTTTACAGTGGCCAATTTTCTGTTTTCCCTCATGTGGACATTAAATGTCTACTCTATAGCAGCCAACCTGCTTATATAGTGGACACTAAAATTGACCCCCTAATTACAGAGAAAAAAACCCCCAATGTTCTAGAACCTGTCTATAAAGGTTACCTGTCTAGTGTCTACAGTGGCCACTTTTCTTGTTTCCCTTCATAGGTGGTCACTAAACACAGGTTAAACTGTACCTTTTAATTTTGAGAACTACTTCCACATTTGTCTATAGATGGGACTGCGGTGAGATCCAAGCGGAAGCTACACCCTTCCTGGCCAGAGGTGTCGGTCAAGCTTGGGCAGGATGTCACATATAATAGTTTTCCACGTATGTGCTCTTCTTTCATTTTAATCCCCTTTTCTTTTTGCATGCTGTGTTATGCCCAATTCACACAGAGCCGACTTGACCCGATCCGACTGATTTTCAGTCAGGCTAGAGTCGGGCCGATCAGTCGGAGCTTAATTAACACTTTGGATCGGGCGCAATTGGCTTCCGACCTGTGTCCAACTGGTAAAATCATGGTCGTGAGGTAGCGCACACCGAGCCGATTTGACTGAAAACCAGTCAGATCGGGTCGAGTTGGCTCTGTGCATTCGTCTTTATAATTAATTCATCTAAGTTTACTCAGGCTGGAGTATATGGAGAATGCATGTTATACCAAAATCAGTCGGTCTTCTTGAACAGATTAAATGCTATCTAGATCTTTATTACTTACATAACAGTCTTGTTGTGGTATTAACATTGAAATGTTCCATAATTTCTAACTTTTACATAATATTGATCTCTTTGATTAGTATCACTGTCCTAAACATGATTTATAATAATTTCTTTTAAGTTGTGAAACACCTTTTCCACATATATAATCCATTCCTGTACGATTTGATTTGGTATTTTATTTTACTTTGATACAATTTCTTTTCGATAGTTTTCAATGACATAATATACTGTATGCAATGTACATCAAATCATTGGTTGTTATTAGTAAAGGTTATGCCTAGTACAACTAGTCCTGCAAGTGTAAAACCATTAAATATATAATCTATACACATTTTTGTCTTGCATGGTTACAATATAAAAATAACGACTTTGTATGGTGTTAATTGTATGTTTATTTTGTGTAACCTTATAAAACAAATCTATTTTAATGGAAACATAAAAATAAATTCAAATATATGTAAAAATATCTCTCAATTTTGTATTTGGTTGATGGAATAAAATAAAGTCCAATTTATAGTTGTAAAGATCTCTCTTTACTTCTTTATAGGAATTATGAGATAAAATCAAGTCAAATGAATATAATTGTAAAATTTCTCACAGTTATTGGATGATTAAATTAAAAAACATCAAATATGTATAGTCAGGAAGATCTCTCCAAATTATTTTCTCTTGCACCGTCTAACTTTCAGATGAGCATTTCAGCTTTGCTTTCAAGGACGTCCCCTTTGAGAAGAAGAAAAAGAGACAAGTTTACGACGAAGAAGATGACGATGACTTGCAAGGTACTAAGCAGCAGGAATATTTGTTTCTTCACTAAATCATTCAATCATCTCTTGTTGACAAAAAGCATGACATACATGTATTCAAAATAATTCTGAATGAGTCTAAATAAGGATGTTATAAGGAACATAAAATCGGGACTACATAAATTAACCACCTTGAACAAATGTATCTAAAATTATCCTGTTTATGGAATATTAATTTTTTGTTTTTATTATTATTTGATGCTTTTTTTAGAGGGATGAAGGACTGAATCATCATTTCAGACCAGTAACATTTGAATAGTCTTTATTTTATTGCTAATTGGACAATCTGGAATTTTTTGAATTTTTTGTTCTCTAAAAATCCCACCCAGTTTGGTATTGAAGACAAAGCTTTTAAATGTATTTCACAGGAAATACGTAAACTCTAGGTTATATTCTTATGCAGAGGTTTGCAGGGCTTCATCACACATTGTCATATATTCATGTCTATATTTTTAGTGCACATTGTCTTGTCTCCTGAAATGTTTTTATACATAATTGTGTTAAAATTGTTACTAATCTGCAATGTGGAAGCAGTTTCATTACAAATACTTGTGATTTATTTTCAAAATTATTGGCTTGCAGAAAACAATTTAATTTGACATATTTTTTTCACCTAAAACAATTTATTTTGACATTATTTTTTTCACCTAAAACAATTTATTTTGACATAGATTTTTTCACGTAAAACATTTTTAAAATTCCTCTTTTGTTTTGCCCGCAGTCTTCTCCTTGGCGCATTCAGCCGAGACTCCCACATCAAAACGGGAAAAGTCATTGTCGCACAAGCATTCCGACAAGTCGTCCAGGGCTTCAGAAAAGAATTCCAAGTCGCACAGCAAGAAGAAGCAAAAGACAATGGTACTGTCAGAAGTACCGGGAAAGAACACGCTGATTGTGTTGTCACGGAATGCCGAAGGCAAAACTGTGAAGCCTGGTGAAGGGAAGAGTCTCCCGCGGATCCTACACGGTAAAGGGGTTCCTCACAAGAAGCCAGGAGTCGTCCATGTGGACACTGGAACTGTCCGAACCGTTGCACCTGTGAGCAATGTAGGAGTTGCTGCACCGCATTCTGTCAAGGTTACCAAGATGATATCCTTAGTCTCCAACAACGTAGGAGTGGCCTCCTCACAAACAATCAAGGGCACCACAGGGATTGGCTCAAAGGAGCCACGGTCGTCTGGAATTGTGCCTGGTGTTACAGTGACTAAACCTCAAGACCTGTCCAAGCCTGACGGATCGTTCAATGTCCCCCTGAACTTGGTAGCAAGTGTCTCCAAAGAGTCGCCCAGTGTCCCTAGGGTTGTACCCGTTGGGTCACAGGGAGTAGCGTCCAGTGCACCTCGAGTAGTGTTGTCAACCGTCCCTCAGGGCGTGGCATCCGGTAGCCATCAGAAGGTGTTGTTCTGTGTTTCGCAGGATGGCAAAAGAACTCCAGTCCAGGTCAGCATCTTGCCTCCCACCCCTCCCAACGACCCTGTCCTGGTCGCCCCCTTGGCCCAGGTGACTGCCAAGCAGCATCTCCCAGCTGCACAACCACCAACGATTCCCCAGAACGTACCTCTGCAGCAGCAACTTCGAACATTCACACCTACCAGCTTGGCCATACAACAGCAGCCAAGAGCACCGGCCCCCATGAACTTACATGCACCTTCCTCATCTGTACAGCAGAATGTACGTGTATGTACGTTAAACCCCCAGAACATGTCTGCTCAGGTAGTTTTGAGACCTTCCGCTTCAAACCCTAATGTCCAGATCGCTTACTTCTCGTCCCCGACGTCCCAGATTCTGACGCGTCCGCACGTGACTGTTGAGCGGCCGGTTGCGTCGGTGTCGCCATTGAGGAAACCGGAAACTGCCCCTCCCAAGACTCTGGCAGAAAAGCCACTCAAACTGAAAACAACTGCCACCCAGATCCTGGAATCGAAGGATTCCGTCAACTCGCCCTCTGCCAGCGGGGATGCCCCTGCCCTCGTGGGGAAAACCCCTGATTCACAAAATAACAAGGACGCCACTGAGCAAGGAGGCATTGATGATGAGGAGGATGAGGTCGTGATCGTCGATGAGGAGGAGGAGGCTCCTGTGGTCAGTGATGTCCAAGACAGAGAGATGGGGTCTACTACAGATACCCAGGACGAAGTTCAGGAGGGTAAGATTTTATCTGTCAACTTTATTTATTTTCATCCAAGTAAAGTAAGATGGAAAATATAAACACTAATTCTTCACATAAAATGATGCAAGTAAAGAAAACAAAAAGTTACTTCCACTACCACTGCTAACATCATGATTATCATGATAAATAATAAAATATTACTCTTTATGTGTTTTTATATTATCATCAATTTCATATTTAAAACATAATAGGGAAACTGACCAGAACTATATAAAAACATGTTTAAATGAAAAAAAGCAAAGAAAAAAGACTTCAAATCCAGGGGAAACTCTAATTTTTGCGCTCATTTTCATAATTTAAACTTTTTTGTTGTGTGACTTTGTTAAATATATATTTTAAAAAAATTATTTATATAGTTATTATTGTTAAAAAAATTACAATTATCACTTTTTTATTATCACTTTCAGCCCTGAGTCCTCTAAGGAAGAAAACTGGGTCCAGTCCCAGCTCGTCTATCCTCAAGATCAAATGTGAGAAGATCGATGCCGTTGTCAGGATCAACAAATCGGACGACGATCTCTATCGAGCCGGTAAACTATCACTGAAAAAAAAACCCTCGTTTATCTCCATACATTGCACGATACTGAATCACGCATGAACCTGAAGTGTGCAAATTAATAATGTCTGCATCATTTTGCACCAACAAAGAGAACATGAGCAAAAATAACAGGACTGGAAGTGACAGACATTCTTTGCTGATTTGGTTAGGCAAATAAAGGTTATTATTTGAATTTTGAAATGGTTGGCCACTAACTATTAAACACAAATCATAAACAAAATGTTTGCAAAACTGGAAAATTGTATGCCTCTGCAATAAAGTGGCCATTATGTGTTCAGTTAGTCTGTTCATCCCATTCTGGTTATTATAGACCTGTTTTGTTGGTCAAACCGAACATGGTGGCTTAGCGGTTAGAGTGTCCGCCTCATGCACCGGAGGTCCCTGGTTTCAACCCAGACCAGGTCATACCAAAGACTTTAAAAATGGTACCTTGTGCTTTCTAGCCAGGTGCTCGGCATTTATAGAATTGGTTGGTCAATATCTGACTTGACCGGGAAGCTGGGTGCGACAGCGATGTAAGCTTTTTATGAACTGATTAGCTTCAGGGGCCATGAGGTCAAAGGTCACAGGCCCAGAGAAAAGTATACAGTGGATGCAAACATAGCTTATGATAGGGATACTGCCACATACTAATTAAAGTGGCCGGTGGCTTTACAATATCTTTATTGTTGCAAAATGATGCAAGTGAATGATTGCGATGATAACATCAGATTGTAATTTAGTTAAGAGCTTGCAGTGCTGGTTAGTTTGCCATATCACATAATATAGATGCACTGCATGCACATGTTTATAAATAGTATTGATAATGGTGTATTATGTTTAATGATTAAATAATGGCATTTTCAGGTAAAGCATATTATATAGCATGCTTGGCCATTTTACTTAATTCCTACATACTAACATGTTCAATCTTAACATCATCCCTTAGATAAGTTTCATACCACCATGGATGTCAATCTCTAGATGCATCATCCGATACCCCTTCTCCCTCTCATCTTCACAATCATTGCAAGTACATAGGACGTGGACATGGTGTGGCAAGATTGGTAGAGCGCGCGCTTTCCGATCGTGAGATCCCGAGTTTGAACCCTGTGTAGGCCCACTGCGATTGTCCTTCAGCAAGAAAATTAATCCACAATTGCTGCTCTCTACCCAGGTGTATAAATGGGTACCATGGTCGGGTGTCAATTAGCCTTAGCGCCATCATCAGTGGCAGCTCGGCTAGTATGCTCCCCGGGGAGTTGAGAAAGTGCACAATATCATAGTGTGGATTTGAAATGTACCTGATGACCATGGGTAATAATAATTAAATAATTATTTAAGCGCAGTAGAGTATATATTTATAGTAGCTGCGCTATATAATTGTTCATATTATTATTATTATTATTATAGGCCGGCAGTGAAAAATATACCTGTGGGCTTGGAGCGATTTAGCCCTCATAATGCACGCAAAAAAAAGAATCAATTGAGTAAACCTCACCTGGACACTCTTCTACTTTAACCCTTCTACTTTAAAGGGGACCACCGGACAAATAACAACACAATACTACATGTTTTGGTACTGTTTTGTGATACCAAATAGATACCTAACATTTTGCAAAGGGTTGAGTAATTCATAATCAAAGCAATTAATTTCCACCACTTACGGAACCACTACTATTTCCTGGTTCCTGGTTTGCGAGTGCGCCAATTCTACTCACGCCTACGTTTGTAGGCAATATAATTCCAAGCGATTCGCTTGCTGCACTCGTGGTAGTCTACACAATTCAGACCGCATAAACGAATGCTTTAGAATGGTGATGCGGTTTCCAATTATATATTTTTTTTCTGCAAACATATTTTTGTGAAATTTTTGATGGAATTGAATACTAAAGATGTTACAAATATTAGTTTTGGGTGGTGGTACCCTTTAACCCTTCTCCTTCAACATGCTTGCATTACTCAAGGGCCCCGTTGCAGAAAGAGATGCAATCAATTGAAAAGTTGCAATCAATTGTAAGTCGGATCATGTGACTGAAAGCACAAATCTGATTAGTTGAAACGCGCAAATGTTCTGACTTACAATTAATTGTAATTTACAAATCGATTATAATATCTCTTTCTGCAACTGGGCCCAGCACAGCTTGACACCTTGAATCTTGACCTTTTACTGTTAGGAGTTGCCGTTGTTCAGAACTGCCAAGAAATATTCAGCCAGATCAATCTGATATATATAGAAGGGTTGCATGCTTTACTCAAATTAACGCAGGAAGACATGTTCCTACAAAGTTGACTGTTGATATAAGAAATGCATGTAGTTGACAATGTCGTTAATTTTCATGAGGACAAAATAAGAAATCTATTATGATGCTGAAATGCCTGGTTTGAAACATGTTGCCTTTCTGCATGATATCAATGTATATGTATCCAGGGCTCAAAATGAACACTTGTCTGCTCAGTGCTAGCCCAGGACCACCAGAATATGATTAGGCAAAAAAAAAAAATTGTTGGATTGGAGTAACGGGCAACCAAAAATTAGGGTAGGTAGGTAGGGTTTTTTTTTTTTTTTTTTTTTTTGGCAGGATTTGCACAAATATACAAAAACACACACACACACATAACACACATATTCGAAAAAAAAACAGAAAAAAAAACAGAAAAAACCTTTAGGGTCGGGTGGGTTACGCCAATACAACAATTTATTTTTCATGGCCTTAGTGTCAAATTTTACTTGCCTGACTGAGCAAAAACAACAATATTATCAGGCTTTTTTCAATTTTTGAGGTCACCCAATTCTAATTAAGGTCAAATTTTACAAGTCTGGTCTGTGCCTACTTGCCCTTCAAGGCCACCCAAATTGTTTTATGTCAGGTTTATAATAGCTTCTGACCACACGAGCATTGAAAACTAAGAGGTTTCAGGGACGAACACCGCACTAGGGTTTTTTATTATCTCGGGTGGTAGAGCGCCGTTCTAGCAATCCGGAGATCTCTGGTTTGAATCCCGGAAGAATCCCATTTTCTTTGCTCTTTTTCATCAAAATTTTTATGTGTGTGAATTCTCCAAAAACTTGGCTTTCCACTGATATACATTTTGTTATACTAAGGTATTAAATGAGAATCGGATACAAAAGGGTCAGAAATCCTGTAGCATCATAGACACTGTTTTGACAAAGTGGACTATTCTCTCAATATTTTCAGTTTGCAATCTATAGATCACATACATGTACAGGTTATTTTAATAGCTATTTTGAAAGACTGCACTTTCAGCTAGTTGTTATTACACTTGAGACATGTTTGACTTTGAACCATCCTGTCTTCCTTCCACTGATAAGAATGGCTTGCAGTATACACAGGGGCACAGGGCAAATTAGCCCCCCCCCACCCCCTCCTCGGAATGCCAAAAATAGCCCCCCCCCCCCCCCTAAACCATAAAAGTAAAAAAAAAGTTAAAAGACCTTCCCGTGCCAATGTTGGCACATAAGGCGGCGCCTATCTCCGATTCATTAGCCCTAGGCCACACGTCTACTAAATGTACCGCAAGCTACAGAAGGGGGGGGGGCCAGTCCTCTGGTAACTCGTGTGATTAACTTTCCCTTCTCCATTCTATAAATGCCGAGTGCCTGGCTAGAAGGCAGAGGGTACCATTTTTAAAAAGTCTTTGGTATGGCCCTGTCTGGGTTCGAACCCGGGACCTCCCGTGCATGAGGCGGACACTCTTACCGCTAAGCACGGTCTTAAACCATAAAAGAGCCCCTGTAAATACGCATGGAGTTTAATGCGTAACAAATTTAAAGTGTGTTATTTTCATGCAGGCATGCTTGAAAAGTAGCCCCCGAAAAAAAAATTTAAACATTTTTTCCCCTGAATTGGCTGATGTGGTGTTGTGTCTATCGTGGGACATCATGACAAAACGTTCACTTCCTCTTTCTCACTCTCTTTCCTTTTCTCTTTCCCTCTCTCTCTAACAAAAGGGGAAAATCATCCAAACGTTATACATTACTGCTAGGAATATTCAACCAATAGCAAGACAACTGTCTATTTAGAAACATTTCTTGAGAATTTAAATATATATGCAGGATGAGATTATTTCCTTTGTTTAAGAACTTAGGAACCAAAGATTTCCATAGTTATTTTCAGCAGACCCCCACAACAAATTGTAATTATTACAAGTTATAAACCTCCATTATCTTTGCAAACTTGGTATCATGTAATTTTTTAGTGGAACAGTTAATAAAACTTACCTTACTAACTTCTCAAGTAATCCTTTCTTGTAAAAAATGATACAGAACTTAGCAGTATTTTGCACACAATAAAGCTTGCCACACACAACATAATCCAATTCTAATCTGACAAACAACTAAAGCCCTCCGCACACAGAGCCGACTCGACCCGATCCGACTGGTTCTCAGTCGGATAGGCTCAGTTTGCGAAGCCTCACGATTCAGATTTTGCCAGTCGAGAGACAGTCGGAAGCCAGTGGGGGCCGATTCATCACGATGAATCCGCTCCAACTGACCGGGCCCGACTCTATAGCCTGACTGAAAACCAGTCGGATCAGGTCGAGTCGGCTTTATCTGCGCCTGGCTTTAGAATCCAATCTGTTCGTGTCTTGCTTTATTTAGTTCTGCTACGTAGATCAGAAAAGAATCGTCTTGTATGCGGTGGAATTCTGGCTTCCTTGCTTTCCCTAAAACGTGCACAAACTGGGGGGACAGGTCCTTTGCACATGTGCTGGACCATTCCTTTTGAATCAATTACCCTTACACATTCTGGATAGTGGCACCGTGGACACATTTAAGGACAGGTTGAAATATATTTGTTTCAAACAGCATTTAAGGAGACCATCTTTCTTCCCTTAATTTTTCTTTCCCTTTCTTACTTGTTTCTTTCATCATTGTGTACTATCTTTTCCCATGCGCTTTGAGCACCTTATTAGGTTGATATTGTGCAATATAAATATTCAATATTATCATTATTATTATTTAAGTATTAAATTTTAACTGACATGTAACCTGACTAACCCATTATTAACAGTGTTTAAACCAATTCCATCTTTACCAAGTTCACTAAATTCTTTTCATTATATTTATTATTAATTCACTCTTTTTAACAATCCTGTTTATTCTTAATGTCTAAATTCAAATGTATGTATTTAAATAAATAAAAAAAACATTAAATTAAGTTGTCATTGTGAAATACTTAATGAAATTGAAGTATGAGAAGTTAAAAACACAAAATTCCATTGAGAAGTCAATTTTAAAAATTGAAAGAAAACACATTGGCCCGGATTCACGAAGGAGGTTTGTAGGAGGTTTGTACAAACCATGGTTTATCCATGGTCTACATCTATGGAGTGCCATTTGTAAACTGATGGAGAAAGAATGTAAATTCCTTACTTGTTAACAATGTTGATGGTACACATTTACAAAATGCACCAAATAAATGTTTGTCTTCTCACATGGTGAAATTTGCTGGTTAGCAAGCACTAACAGTCATATCATTAGAAATTATCAATTGTTTTACTTGTATACGAGCAGCACTCCATAGATGTAGACCATGGATAAACCATGGTTTGTACAAACCTACAAACCTGCTTTGTGAATCCGGGCCATTGACTGTTGTGACTATTGTGATTCAATTATGTTTTTCCAGAAGAAGGGAGACCAGAAAAGAGTACAGTTCACACTCGTAGGACTAGGAAAGTTCAGAGCAGTTCAGGTGGGTTCATACAAAAACCCGTTCACAACTTTTTGATCTCCGTTCAGTGGCCAGTGGCATAGCCAGGGTTCATTCACACATGTATTATGTTAACACAGTCAAACCTGTCAGTGGGTTAAAACAAAACCCGTTCACAATGTTTTGATCTCCGTTCAGTGGCCAGTGGCATAGCCAGGGTCTGTTCACATGTACAAAATAAATACGGTCAAACCTGTCTCAGTATGACTGTGGTACGGTGGGGTACTAACACAAGAAATTGCCCAAGTACCTGAGGCCACTGAAGATCATGTTTGGGCCAGTATTACAAGGGGGGGGGGGGGGGGGGGGGGGGTAAGAGGCAGAGTTGTGGTAGTAAAATCTGAAGAAAAAAAAAAGGCACAGAGAATTTCAGTAGACAAGTTTGTCTCTATTCTAAAGATTTACCTAACCGACAAGGAAAGACCTTTAAAAGGTTATGTATAGCAAGCGGCATAACAACTCTTTATTTGTTGCTTTAGGGGTGAGAGGCAATGTTCGAAGAGGAACTTATGTTAGTTGATGATTGTATATTTTTTGGGAAGGGTTGGGGAGGGGAGAAATTTCAAGGAAAAGGGGTTCTTTAGTTATCCCATCTTATCTTTTTTTGCGTAGATGGGGGAGGGGGAATACTGATAGAGATAATTTCTACCGTGAAGGGATAATTACCCCCCCCCCCCCCCCACCCCCACCCCACTGCTTCCTAGCTATGCCACTGACTCGGTAGACTGCTTGAAATGTGTCTCAATAGTTTTTTGGGACATGCCATTCCCCTGACGGTATTGGACACATTCTCTTGTACGTTGCACACAGAGATTTAAATTTTAGGGCCATTATTTTGGGTTTATGAAACAGAAATTTAAATATAATGAACAAACATAATTAAATTTCTTTTATTTAATGTGTGTAACTGTTTTTGATTTCATTATAAAAAAGAGCAAGCAAAATTATGAATAAAAATTTGAATCTAAATGATAAAAGGACCAACAAAAATTGCATCTTTTTGGATTCTTTTTCCCAAATTATCCTGAACTGTTGACAAAATTTGTTATGCTTTTTTTTGTGAGGACTGTAAAACTTACTTAAAGCGTTAATGCACAAACAAAATTGTTGTCTTTTCTCCCAAATAAATATAGACTTTAAAATAAATGTAATCATAAAAAGGTAGCAAATTGAACTAAGGCACCTATTAACTATTTTCATTTCAATTTTTGTTCACATGTAGAAGTAGATTTCAAAGTGTTTCGAATTAAGCTATCCATTTCATGAATTGTCGTATAATGATATATAATTCCATGTTTGTTAAGAAATAATTTATCATTAATGTAGAATATAATACATTTGTAAAAATATTTATTATATATAATTATATGCCCACAAGTTTTGTAAAAATAGAACTATGGGTCATTGTGCACATTTGTTTGGAGCCACTGATATGTCATTAATGCCAAATGTTACTTGCCTGCTGAATTGGCAACCAACTATAGCAGGCTTTGAAATATATTGTTTTAATTTTGGATTGATTACAAGTCTTGATTGCTGATTAAAATTGATTTGCGCTTTTAGAACGCATGGCCCGACTTACAATTAATTGTAACTTACAATCGATTGTATATCGTTCTGCAACGGGGCCCATGTCCGATGTCGAAATATAGCTCTTCTTTCCTGCCTTCCCCCCCCCCCCCCTCCTCAAACAAAATAACATTTAAAGAATGCACCTTCCTCTTTCCTTTTTTACCCACAATGCATGCAGCTGCGGAGCAGGGCTGTTTCTTCAACGTGGTAGACAAGGCTAGTCGGCTGGGCGTCTGTCCGTGCGGCAGGGAGAACGCCTATGACGCCATGATCGCCTGCGATAATACGCAGTGTGAGACTGAGTGGTACCATTTCACATGCGTTGGGGTCACGAAGGTGCCCAAGGACGACTGGTATTGCCCGTTCTGCACGAAAGGTAGGTTGTGTTCTTATTATTGATCACCATTTCATTATTATTACACATACACAATGACTGAGCATGGTGGCTTAGCGGTTGAGTGTCTGCCTCATGCACGGGAAGTCCCGGGTTTGAACCCAGACCGGGTCATACCAAAGACTTTGAAAATGGTATCTATTGCATTCTAGCCAGGCGTTCAGCATTTATAGAATGGAGAAGGGAAAGTTAATCACACGAGTTACCAGAGGATTGGCCCCCTTCAGTAGCTTTCGCTGCATTTAATAGACGTGTGGCTTAGGGCTAATGAATTTGAGATAGGCGCCGCCTTATGGGCAAAAATTTGCACGGGAATGACATTTAACACATGTATACGCAATGCTAGAAATTAACTTTTTTTTCCTTGTGGCCCGGTCGGGCAAGTAGAAACAAGATGTTTCACATTCTATTTGCCCGAAATCTGAATCTGGTGGCCCCAACCACAGAAAACACTGCAAATTCTGTAATATTTGGTTGCCCATTCGTACCAGTAGAATATATAGGATCAATGGAATTAGGTGCCCCAAAACTAATTTTTTGTGGCCCATTGCAAGTGGGCCTGTGCTAATTTTGAGCATGTCATACTGTTCAATATTGCTTTTGAAGTAGGGAAAACTGCTGCTGCTGCTCGGATGAAGAAAGAAGAGCGAAGGACGGAGAGGAAGAAAAGAAGAAAGCTGGGAGGAAAACGAAGAAGTGGAAACTCACATCAAAATTAATTTGTTGTAGCTTGGGGGATTTTGATTACTGATTGCATTTCCACAAACTTATGAATATTTCTTCTTTTTCGTTTAAAGCTGCTGCTGCTGCTCAGCAGAAGGAAGAGCGAAGGATGGAGAGGAGGAGGAGGAAGAAGAAGGAGGAAGAAGGGATGAGGAGGAAGAAGGAGGAAGAAGGGACGAAGAGGAAGAGGAAGAATGTGTTGGAGGAGGAGGGGTTGTGTCCGTGCGGTCAGCCAAACTCCTGGGACCGGATGATTGCGTGTGACGGCAGAGAATGTTCGGTCGAGTGGTACCACTTTAAGTGCGTCGACGTTAGGAGCGCTCCGGACCAAGAGTGGCTGTGTATTTTGTGCAGAGATCAGGAGAGGGGTGAGTAATTTGTTTCTGTTAAGTTAGATTTTGTTGTTTTATTGTGGTGTAAACTAAATATGTACAGTCAAACCTGTTTTAGTGGCCACCTGTCTATAGCAGCCAACCTTTCTATAGTGGCCACCAAGGGTGATCCCCTCCAGAGGAAATCAATGTTATGAATCCTGTCTATAGAGGACACCTGCCTACAATGGCCACTTTTCTTCTTTTCCTTAAGTGGTCACTATATACAGGTTTGACTGTACATGGCTCTTGTGAGACCCAAAGATTGTGTTAGACGGTAAGGAATGCTCGGTCGATTGGTACCACAAGTGCGTTAATGTTAGGCGCACTCCAGACAAAGAATAGCTGTGTTTTTGTGCAGAGATCAGGGTAAAGCCGAGTTGTTTTTCTTTTTTTTCCCTTTTTTTTATTGTGGCTTAACCCTATATAGCCCGGGGGGGGGGGCTAAAATGGCCCCCCCCTCGACATTTTTCACGATAATTTTTTAACGCGAAAAAAACTTGCGCTGAAATTTCATGACTTTTTTCTATTGGGTCTTGCGCATCTTTTGAAATAAAATTTTTGAAAATCGGACCTACCGTTATGAAGTCACATGACCTTTTGTCTATGCATGTCAGCCCGAAAATTGCTAAATTTTGTGATTTGTGTACAAAACATATGGAAATATTAGTTTTCATAAAAAGAGATATATCATTGGTTATTTGGTCTTGTTTACATTTTAGGTGTTTGTTTTGGGGTTCATAGTAGTTGATTTATCGTTATAAATAAAATAAACAACAAAAACAATAAAATACATAAGCTAAAAAAACAAAGAAATACATAAGAAATTATAAAAACAATAGAAAACATAAGGAAGAACCTGGCTCTTCCAAATGTTTTGGTTGTATTATTATTCCAAATGGTCTAAAGAACATATGTAGTGAAAACCAATGTTCAATTATGAAGAATATATGATTTATGGGTAAAAATATGAATTTATGACCTTATTTGCATAAATTACCATAATTATGCAAAAATAATGCATTTTTCTAAAAATTTAAAATTACCATAGTATTCTATACACTTCACTAAACATGCGTGCAAGTTTTCGCGGCGAACGGCTGCTTTGCGGCCGAGATCTTAGGGGGGGGCCAAATTAGCCCCCCCCCGGGCTATGCATTTTCAAAATAGCCCGGGCTATATAGGGTTAAGAGAAGTATGTATATGGCTCTCTTGGGACTGGAAGATTGCATGTGACAACTTTTTGATTCCACTTAAAGTGCGTTGATGTCAGGGGCAAAAAGTGGCTGTGTATCTTGTGACCATTGTCTTGTTTTATCTGGGGCGGAGCAATGGTGCATTTCGCACAGAGCGTCGATAGCCGTAGGAAATTCAAAAGCTTTGTTTAGGCTCCCTAGCTCCACGCCAGATAAGATAAGAAATGGTCATAGCTAGGACCCTTTCATGAAATAAGCCCCAGGATAAAGCTCAGTGGTTGTATTTCTTTCAGTTATTTTTGTTTTATTGTAGTGTAACAGTAGTACGAATATGCCCCTAATCCATTGAAAAGAAATGATTGCATTTGACGGCAGGGATTGCTGGGTTCATTGGTACCACTTCAGGTGTAGGTTAATAATTTTAGATGAACACACTTTCAACTTGTTTAAATCTCTAGTTATTGATATAATACATTTAGTGGGATAACTCTTTTGTTTCTCTCTTGTTCCTATCGTAGAACCAAAGTCCAGTCCATATGTGCGCCGCAAGCGCAACTACAAACCAATCGAGTATTCCATCTACGCAGATCAACCAGACACAGAGAGTGATGAGGAGGGACAGAGTAGGGCAAGAGCGGATAAGGAGTGGGGCAGCGGGTCAAGTGAGGGCAGCAGCTCCAGTAAATCAAGCTCTGACGATGACGACGACGAGGGAGAGCAGAGGCGCAAGCGGAGGAGAAGTGGCCCCCGAAAGACTAGAGACATCCAGAGGAGGATCTCCTACAAGGACGGTGACTCTGACGAAGAGGAGTCCTCTTCCGACGACGACGACGAACTGGGGGATTCAGGTTCTAGCCGACGATCACCGAGAGAGAGGCATCCCAAGATCGACCTGGACTTTGAGGACGGGTCCCAGTTCGATGATGACTTTAATGTCGATGTCCGTGAGGAGCGGAGGAAGCCACGGCCCGGCCCCAGGAAGAGAAGAAGAACGGGGTCCATCGATGACGAGGATGGTGCGGTACTTAATCGGAGCAAATCAAAGACTCCTTCTGCCGGAGGCAAACTGGTGCAGAAACGCAATGCAGAAGATACCAAAGATGACTTGTCAAAAGACATCACTTTGTCCAAAAGTGACAGCAGTTCAGGGGTAGATGGTAAGTTTGCCATTAAATCATCTTTGGTCGGAGGACTAAATAACTTTGTCATTTCACAAGTCCTTATTCAAGCCTCCACACTAACTTTTTTCTGTACTCGCCTGTTCAGACTTGTAAGCAAAATCATGAATATTTACATTTTACTTGCCCCAATATAAAATATACTTGCCCTCTAACTTCTAGATGAGATTTACACATGGGGAAACTACATTCTTGTCTCATAGTTGAAAAATTATTTACATGCCCGACATGTATGTTTAATTGCCCCGGCAAGTGCTAGTGCCTTAATGCTAGTGCCATATAATAAAGTAGCCCCATACCCCCCCCCCCCCCATTGCATTTGTCTCGTCTCATCTTCCAAAGAGGACTTTCGGAACACAACTCTCAAATCAATTAATTTGACATAGTATGGTGCAATTTATGCCGTGTTGTCTTGTATTGGTTCTGAAAAATTATGCATCTTTCCCCTTTTCCCTTTTTCAACAGGCCGGTTCTTGATCCAGGAGTGCAGTTCCTGTCGCCATGAGTTTGTCTCCATCTCATCCTCCAAGGACGACTCTGAACATGCCAACCCGAAGGCTGTCATCTGCCCCATGTGTGCCAAGAAGAAAAAGGCGTCACAAGGAACAGATTCTTCCTCTTCGGAAGCACAAAGTAGCGCCCAGGAGCAAACAACAAAAGACAAAATAGCATCTGAAGACTCTGTTACTGCCAACTCATCTTCGAGTCAGGACGAAGCGTCAAAAACTCATTCCCAAGGAACGTTGGAACAAGCCGATGAAACTGCGACTTCCGATGTGACGTCCCCGTCGGGGCTAGACAGCAGCGACGGACTCGGTGGTCGTTCTAAGCGCTTCCACGAGATCGTCGCGTGCAAGGTGTGCGGGATGGGCTACAGGACGCGGGTCAGCCTCCTGATCCACATGAAGGACAAACACCCGGGACATCTGGCAAACTTTGAGTGCGTGCCGTGCGACAAGCTGTTCATCAGCCAGGATGAGTGTCGTCAGCACCTTGGGTCTTGCCATCATTCTTGAATGGTCCCTCAAACACATTCTACAATATATTGAGTTCTCTTGATCCATATGAAGGCTGAACCCCAGGGACACCTAGCCGACTTTGAGCGGTTGACATGCAGTGCAGTGCAAGAACCTGCATCAGGATGAGTGTCGTCAGCATCCTTCAGATCATCTTGAGTTCTCCAGATCCACCCCAAGACCAAGAACCAGGGACACCCGGAGAACTTTGAGTGCCTGCCATGCGACAAACTGTTCATCAGCCAGGAAGAGTGTTGTCAGCATCTCTTAAGTTCTCTAGATCCACCAAGATTCATGGGGATGCCTGGCAAACTTTGAGTGCGTGCCATGTGACAAACTGTTCATTGGCAAAGGACGTGTCAGTGTCATCGGCATCTTTCACCTTGCCATCACTATCACTATTGGGCCTGCAGACATACATGCTACAATATCTCTGGTCCCTTTTGATCCGCCTGAAGGCCAAGATCCATAGGGATGCAAGCGGTTCATGAACCAGGATGGGTGTGGACAACATCTTGAATCTTGCCATCACTAATGGGCTTGGATACCTTAACATCTCGTGCCAACATTTCTGAAAGGGTCTGTGGACTCTAACCTGTCCAGCTAAATATGAATGATCAGCTGAATTTATTTGTTGCTATAATTATGATGCATTGGCTTGTGTGAATTACTGCCAATTAGCTGTAAACTAAAAGGTCTCTGGAAATTTGGGTTGTTTGTGTCGTGTCTTGCGGTCGCTATTCAAAAGTTTTCCGTCCCTTGGGAAAAATAGCAAATAGGCAGTCGCTGAACCAGTTATGCTGGTGGTCGCATTATGCAGGTCATATAATACATGATTTTTCAGGGGGAAAATGGGTGTGGTCGTTATTAGCAGGTGTTTGCTATAGACAGGTGGTCTCTAGGGTAGGTTGGACTGCAAACGTTATTGTAATTTTTAAAATGGCATTAGTTTTAGACTAAGTCTACATTTCTTTGTACAAAGTGTATATAGATTGTAAACATTTTGGGGGGGCGGAGTGTCGTTGATGCTGTACAGCGTACTCCCTAATGTTCTTCTGGCTAAACCAAAGTAGTTTTCCATAAATGGTGCTAATTGTTGCGAGAATAAATGCAAAGGAGTAAATGATGGAGAGTTTTGTATACATGTAAATTGTTGTACATTGTATGTTTTTATTGTTTAGGGATGTATGACGTGCGGATAGTCTCATAAAACATAGATCTTAGAAAGACATACATCGATCTTGACAAATTACGTGCATTGGCGAGTGTGTTGGTGTGTGTATGAAATGCAACCTTCCATCCTTCCTTCGATGTTAGTGAAAAGGAGCCATGGACACTCGCCGATGCACGTAATTTTTCAACATCGATCAATGTTTCTAAGATCGATGTTTTATGAGACTAACCGCACTTCTTAGGGGTGGGGGCAAACAGTGAAGATGTGTACTTCCTCCCAAACCATACCACAGTGGAATGCAGTCCTGGGGGTGGTTCACAAAGATCCTTAGTTGAACTTAAATTCAAAGTTTGGACTTAAAATTATGGTAAGCTATTTGCACTCTTGGAATGAAATATATATATTCAAAAGCAAAAAAATGCAAGTATTTGAAACTTCGAACCAAAATTTATATGAATGAGTTCAAGGCTCCTTGAAAATAAAATTATATTACTGATATTTATCCAAGTGTATGCCTTGTAAAATGAATTGTGTATCAACAATTTCACAAAGAAATTAACAGCTTTCCATAGTCGTTAGGTTCAACTTAGAAGCTTTGTGAAGAAAAAACATCTTTTGATGGTATTGCAAGTTACATTGGTATTCATTATGTGGATATATTTTCTTTCCCAATTTGGACAACTATTTCCCGATTTATCCTTAAATACAGGTCCAAATCGAATTTGCACTGGCCCTGAGCAGTCGGGCAAGAGCTTACATTTAAGTCATCCCGGAATAGTTTTGTCTTGTGCTGGTGAACGTACAGTAGTTTTCAATATTTCTTTGGAGGGCATTATCATATTACTGTTATGAAGATGTAAAATGAAAAGAAAGTATTTTGTTTTCAAGCTGGTACATTTAGGAGGCGTTCAACTGTTCATGTAGAGTGTACATGCAGACGTGGGTGTTTTGTGTATTGGTTTGGTCTTTGTCTTTCTGTACAAGGGGTGTAGATTCCCATCATAGATTCAGAACCATTATGGGCTTTATCTCTATAGTATTCTCAGTTTCAGGGGGGTGTTTCACAAAGATCCCAAGTCAAACTTAACACTAAGTTGGACTTAAACATTATGGAAAGTAAGAGCCATTAGTTTCTTGGTGAAATTGTTTCAGTTCTTTGATTTTGATAAATATTCATGAACATTTTCTTTTTATCAAAGAGACTTCAGGTTATTGATATGAAATGTTGTGGAAAGTTTCAAATATTCATATTTGGGCTCTTGAATATGTTTAATTCAAAAACTAAAAATGGCGTTCCATGATTTTTAGTGTTGAAGGGGACCACCAGGCAAAGAACAACACATAATTATATGTTTTGGTACCATTTTGTGATATCAAATAGATACCCAACATTTTGCAAAGGGTTGTGTAATTCATAAACAAAGCAATTAATTGCCACCACCACTTACGGAACCACTATTATTTCCTGGTTCCGTACGGGCCAAACATTTGCGAGTACGCCAATGCTATTCCCGCGTACGTTTGGAGACAATATAATCCCGGACGATTCGTTCGCTCTGGAAATGCAGACCCATGTACGCATGCTTTAGATGGTGATGCGTTATCCAATTATTTTTGTCTTTCTTGAAAACATATTTTTGTGAACTTGTTGATAGAATGGACTACTAAAGATGTTACCTTTTATTTATAAGAATATTATTTTTGGGTGGTGGTACCCTTTAAGTTTGACTTGGGATCTTTGTGAAAACACTCCCCTGGTCATGATTTTATTTTTACATTTGCAATCTATAATAAATTGATTTGGATTTCTACTTTATTCAGTTGCATTTGTTTTTATAAGGAATTACTATAAATTAAAAGCTTTATCCTTGTGGGTGATCATTCACACACTTTCCAAAGTTTGATTCTTCTTATCGACTTATGGGTTCTTTCTGACCAGCTCAAACAGGGAATGAGGCTTTTGAATAGTCACTATTAATGGCACTGTGTGTAGCACTGAGTACTGCCAGAGCCCAAACTTGTACTTATTTGTGACCGGCTACATCAGAACCCACCACTTGTTGGCAAAAATCAAATTTGAGATTTATATACCATTTGATACCTATTGCAATTAATTTGGATAATATTATATTTCATAATGCGTTCAGTTGCAACTGAGATATTGACTGTTCAAATATGACAATACCGTATTTGTCGGTGTATTACCCGCACTTTTTTTCAAAAAAAAAAAAAGAAAAAAAGGGGGGTGCGGTTAATAGACGACCGTATTAACCACCATTTTTTTTTTTTTTTTTTTTTTTTTTTTTTTTTTTTTTTTTAGGGGTGTGGTTAATACACCGGAGCGGTTAATACACCGACAAATACGGTAGTTGTTGTACAAAATTGTAAATAACTTTGCACTGGATTAATATTTCAGCTTGATTTTTTTGTTTGCATTATAAAGAGCAAAAGTTTCATCTTCCTACTTATGTCAAAATTTTCATTTGCCCCCTGGGCCCGAGTTTCAACTTTGGAAGCCTATAACTGCAAAACAAGTGGTTGGTTTAGATATAGCCGGTCAAATTTTTCATTTATTTCTATGAATGTAAGAAGAGTGCTAAAAGCACTTATGCACTGCAGCTGTTGTCCGTTGTTTAGAACCACGTATGTGCGTAATGTAAGTGTGTATAATTTCTGTTCACTTTTTAGTCCGCTTTTAGAAGTCGACTTGACCATATTCTTATTTGACATTCCAATGTATCAAATGTATCCATGGATACAGTGGAGAGGTGTGGAGATGGTGCACACAATATGTGCGGGCTGGCGTTGTATCCTATGACCGGGGTAATAATAGCATAAAGCGCTTTATAGAGATGATATTGTATCATATTAGGTGCTTTATAAATCGAACCTATTATCATTATTATTGCATGAATAGCAGTGTATATTAAGAGAGCTTGGTTCCAATAGGTGCTAAATCCACTCTCCATCAAAATTGAGTTAATGATATCAAGCTACGTAGCTATCTAGAAATCCAAAGTTTAGTTCTAACGTGAACATTATTTAATGAGGGAATATATTGGGGAACCTCTTTATAACAAGCTTTATCATCTGACTTAGTAAAATACGCGTCATTGATTGGCTAAACACAGTCACGTGATTGCCATGTCAGTTTTAACCGTTACATGGCAGATGCACTGTTCACCGCATGGCGCGCTGCAAGAGAGATTGTATTATGACGTCACAATGAGAACCAAAGGTTTCTTGTTTTTGATGCATAAATGTTTATATTTTAGCCCCCAGATTTAGTCGGATGATAAAACAGTTGTTAAATTTGTTGTCGGGGAAAATCATGGACTGTTCCAATCCTCGGGATTTTAAATGCTATTCCGTGAAGAAAATAGGTCCCTCGACTACGTCTCGGGACTTAAAATCTTCCCTCAATAGCATTCAAAATCCCTCGG
The DNA here is from genome assembly GCA_037951105.1 of Echinarachnius parma. Classification (NCBI taxonomy): domain Eukaryota; kingdom Metazoa; phylum Echinodermata; class Echinoidea; order Clypeasteroida; family Echinarachniidae; genus Echinarachnius; species Echinarachnius parma. The sequence continues at coordinate 72,722 of JBAMJV010000014.1, forward strand.
GAGTGGAACATTTTGTGCTATTCCCTCCACCACAAGTTGACAACTGTATACGTCATGTAATGCAGTTCTTATATAGCAAGATAATTTCACAGGTCCAGGTTCTATGTATTTTATTGTGATACTCGAGATATCTGAAATACAATGTAAATTCAGTGGACCCAAGGTGCTCGTTATAATGAGGTTACACTGTATACTGATAGTAGTCAGTAACCAAACATTAGTGTGCTAACAATCTGTTTAACCCATCGATATACACACTGGGTATAGCGCGCTGCACACTGCCGAATGCGCAACGTTGAAGCCGCCGCAAATATCTAAAAGTACACCCAATATTAGAGAATGGAGCACTTTTGTATTGGGTGTACTTTTCACACTGTCGCTGGCTTCATGAAGAGGGCGCTGTTGCTATATCCAGTATTTGTATATCTATGGTTTAACCCCTATCATGCCCCGAGCCCACAAGGCTGCTACCTGATAAAGCTGATCCAAAGAATGTGATTACGTGTAAGATGGGTAAATGCATTATATTGAGATTTACCTGCCCATGATTTTTTGACAATCACTTTATTTATTTTCAAATTACTCACATTCTTATCCGAATTCTAGATGCAATCATAAACTCCCTACAGTGGAACCTCATTATGAGCTCCGATATCCCATCAAGGACGAGAGCTATTTTGAGGCAAAATTGATCATTATTTTCCTCTATAAATTGGCAACTTCTACTTTTTTCGACCATTTAATGACATGAAAAGAGGTGGAAAATATTTAGTAATTACAATGTAAGACAAATATGAAGTGACTTTGTCGCAAAGTTGCCCAATTTAAACGCTGAAATCTGTTTTTTTAATGTTTTATGTCACAATGTGTTGCAATTTAAGGATTTTCCTAAATTATAGCGATGTATGCAATAATAAAAATCATTACAAAATAACTAAAAGCAGGTTGAGTAACAAAGTAGAGGAAATGTATGCTCTTTCTCCTTGTATACTTCATATATCTTTATATCTTATTGCTGAAGTGTAGGGACTACCAACCCACAAATATGTGGACACATCCTTGATGGTTTAACAAAACCCTCTCATAACATGGTTATTCCTGCTGGTCCAAACTATATACATGGACTATTCTTTGTTTTATTACCCCGATATAACAATATAATTTTTATGGTCCCGAAGATATCCTTCTAATGAGTTTCCAATGTATTGAGTGGATGATATGAAAAATCAGTTGCCAAAACTTCTAATTGTGCATACAGGAAATTTTGCACATAGAGTTACAGACATCGTCTTTGGCATTTGATGATTGTTTACATTTAAGAAAGTGTTTTTCTGGTACAGCATAGGCTGTATTTTCCTTATTGTTGCATTTTTTTTTTTTTTCTACAGTGTGAGGCTTGTTTATAACCGAGACGTTGTCAGCGAAACCTACCCTTTTGTAAGAGTTTTTTTTTTTAAAGGTCGCTTTGATTAATGAGGTTCCACTGTATCATTAGTAATATGTGTATTAGCTCTCTACCATTTTTTCTTTCTTGCTAACTAGCAGTGATGCAGTGTAAATAACTAAACTTCATGTACGTGTAAATAGATGAAAATAATTCATGTTTATGTGTTCATTGTACAAGCAGCCCTGCATTAAAAACATGTGACATTTTTTGTATGGTACATTCTCTGTCTTTCTGCTTTGTGTTATTTTGTGATCCGTAACGATAAAAAATGAGACAAAAGGGATCTAGTAACTTTGCTGACATGTGCAGAAAGTGATGAATAGTTGATATAATGTGTAGTCATGTGATCTGATAAATGGTGTCCTCTTGAGGTAATGTATGAACATTTAATGTTAAATCATCCATGTTATACTGGCCAAGTAATGAGCGAAAATGACAAAGATATATTTACGAACTCATTGCAGTGGCTTTGTACACAGTTACGACTATTCAGTGGAGAGTTAAAAATCAACCCACTTCAATCGTAATATCTTTCTATGAAAGGGGAAAAAACATAACCCTTGCATGCTTCAATTGGTAATACAAATATAACAAGTGTATGAGAGAACCGCCAGATTCTAATGAAATGGTGTGGATTTAGACAATGTTACTAGATCACTTCAAAGAACTGTGTAAGAACAGTTACTGTGTTCATATCTCATTTGCAGACATCACTAAATTCACTAAAACGTTTCAATGTGAATGCACCTCGAAGGTAGAGGGATGTCGATTCCAGTTGGTGCAATTTGAAAGTTCGCATTGATACAGAACTCAAATAAGGCGTTATAAAAACAACCAATGATGTGTTTTTAGAAAACAATTTAGGTGTTTATTTTAGGTCCTGCAAAAGAGACGATGCCTTTAAAGGGATTGATTAACATTGTCAAAATCCACAAAACTTACTTTGAACTTAGCGGTACTCACATACCTTGTTATGTAAAGAGCTAGCAAATCCCACGTTTGCATTTTCGCTCTCTTCTTGGTCCATATGGCATACATTAATCATGTAATTTTCACACATCACTCAGTGGACATATCAGACCACAGAAATACACATTTTACCACCATTTGTCAGTTTTTGTCAACAAAATTACTAGATATAAAGGGGGGGGGGGGAGGGGGGGGGGGGGGGGGGGGGAGAATTATCCAGCCCCCTCACACTATGTGACCGGCTATAGCAAAACCTAGGTACTTGTCGGTAATTCATGTTCTGAAGAAATGGGGCATTTTAAGTTCATTACAATGTGTGTAAAAGATAATTATAAATTTAAAAAATCATACATTATCTTCGCCAAGTATTGACCAATTAGTTAGAACAAAGCATGAAATGAAAGATTGGGATGAGAGCCTTTCTAATGGTATGAACACCTACGTTTCGATTTAAACGACAAGTGCCGGGGTTTTGCAATAGCCCGTCACATACATGTACATCTACTACAGTTACTAGAAAATGATTATGTAAATTCAAACAATGTAGGAAACTGACGAGAAAGACCTTATATTAAATGAAAATGAGCAGGAAAAATGGGTTTTGCAAGGCATTTGATTCCAGCAAAGCTCATATAATGTCTTTGCCCAATGTCAATGTACAGTGGAACCTCTTTATAACGAGATCTTTGTGACCATGAAAATAATCTTTTTCAAATCAGGGGTAAAACGTAATAAAAGGGCTAGGACAACAGCAAAATTACCTTGTTTTAAGAGGGTTTTCAGAGCTCTTTATAAAGAAGTTCCACAATTCAAAACAATCGTATTGAAACGCATGTCATCTAATACTCAACACAATCTAATACTCAACACAACAACAAATTTTGTACGGAAGTAAAAAAATAAACAAGTTTCTACTTGGCATACTCGTTTGATATGAACTTGTTTTATTAGCTTTTTTCACATGCAACATGGTTACGTGAATACATATATTACATAACATTTAAAATGTTCTCTAGTTCCTATGGAATAAATATGAAATCAAGAGAACCAGTGGTATGGTGGTTCCAGTAATGCTAGAAAATACTTTAATATAAGTTTTCCCGTCCATTTAAACACTTTTGTCATTAAATTTTATGAAATTGTACTTCAATTTTGTCTCGATAAGCCGAGAATGTACCCATGCCAACTTCAATTTTCCTCTATTGTCTACCAATTTCACAAAAAGGCCATTCCATTCAGTAATTTGTCACACATTATCATCCAGTACAATTTCAAATTCGTCAATTACAGATGTGTTCAGCAACTGTGACCGACAAATTCGAATTGTAATCAACACAAATTTGTGATGAACGACTACATTGAATGGACTTTTACAAAAATTGGTCGACAATAGACAAAATTGAAGTACAAATTTCTAAAATTGAATGACAAAAGCGTTAAAATGGATGGGAAAACCTATATATAAAATATTGTTTGTGGCCCAGCCGGGCAAGTAAATTCAAACGAGCTACATATATTGTAGCGGCCTGGAACCTGAATCAGGTGGCAACCATTGAACAATGTGCCACATTAGGTTGCACATTCGGGCACATAAAATTAAGCATTAATACATTTTTAAATTGTGGTTACCATGACAACTCCTTGTCCGACATTCTAATGTAACGAGATTCGATCCTGTGACCTTCAGTAAACTTTGCATTTTATGTCATTGGGCTAGCATCAAGCCAATATCGTCTAGAAACACGGTATGGGTCTTTCACAAATATTCTAAGTTGAACTTAACTCTAAGTTGGACCTAACTTTCATGGGAAACCGTTTGTTTCTTTGTAAAAATTGTTTAAACAGTTCTTTTGAAAAGGCATAAAGTTTGATAAAATCAGTTATATTTGTTATTATCAAGGAGCCTTGAAATCATTGACACATTTGTTTGTTGTTGGATACTTGTATTTTGTTGCTTTTAAATATGTTTTATTCCAAGGCTACAAATGGCTTTCTATAACAATTACATGTAGGTCCAACTTAAAGTTAAGTTTAACTTAGATTTTCTGTGAAACACACCCCCCCCCCCCCCCCCCCCCCCCCCCCCAAGAAACCTGGGAAAGGCCTAGCTTACAATCACATTGGAATGCAGGTCACAATAGGACAAAAGGCTCCTTAGTTATGCTCATTTTAAATAATGCCTGATCTATGGAGTTCTTTACAGCAATTCTATTAAATTATTTCACAAAAGACTCCTAAGATCAAATGAAATAGTATTACAAGTATAAGGCAATTTTGTAGCCTTTTGTCACAAATTTGTTTTAATCAATACAAGAGAACGTGGCATTGGCTTAATTTGTTTCTACATGTATTTTTAAGAGCCTTTTGTGAAATTGGGCCCAGAAATAACATACATGTGTTAAATAAGAAGTGCTCAAAACTGAGTAACATGAGCAGAATTCAACCAGACTATGAATGTTTGTTGGATGAGAACATGTAGGCTACAAAACCACTCAGTGATGACCATTCTAGTCCATAGCTGGGCTTCTTTACAGTTCCTTTTCATCTGTTCCATCAAATTCTATGAGTTCACTGCTTCATTTTCTTTATGAACAGACTAGCACGAAAATTGATCAACCAGACTTTGAATGTTCAGTGGATAAGAATGCACCCCGCTGCAAACCCATTTCACTCACGGGCAATCCAGCCTGTATCTTCGCTACTTTTCAGTTCCTCAAATTAATCCATTACATTAAATTCTATGAGTTTGCTGCTTCATTATCCACTTTAAACTGAGGGAAAACTGAGTAACACCAACAGTATTCAACCAGACTTTAACTGTTCAGTGGATAAGCATATGTACAAAGTACTATACTTGAAAGCCATGCACTAGTGAAAAATCCAGCCTGCATCTTCATCAGTTCCTTTTCATCTACAGTACAGCCAAACCTGTGAATAGTGGTCACCGAAGATTCCATTCCATTCATTCCCAAGATTCCATGACAATGTTTTTTCACTTATTGATGACCACTATAGGCAGGTTGGCTGCTATAGACAGGTGGCCACTAAGACAGTTTTGACTGTATTCCATTAAATTCTATGAGCTTGCTGCTTCATTATCTTTATGCGTTACTAGTCCTTTGGATATTAGGTCTGGAATCTCCACTGCCAGCCACGGTCCAAGCTAAATGGAGAAAGAGAAAGGGAGATTTAATCAATAAGAATACTAGTACAGATACATGATGTCCTATATATTCTCTTTTTTTTCTGCCAGAAATATTGGAAAGTGGGGGGTGCGTCTTATACACAAGCACAATACATTTTGTGTCAGAAAAATTACACACTAACAAATTGCCAGACAGCTTCTCACCGAGATCAAAGGTAGACAAGTGATCATGTTTGCATGATTTGTATAATCCAACAAATGCTGATGTCCTCATTTTCTGAACGGACCCAGAGCAGATTGCTGAGGCAAATAATTGTTTTCCTTCGTACATCTTGGCATAGGGAACCTAACATACGCTTATATTTGACGCATGCTTACAATAATTCTCACTTACCCCTAACGCCATCGCATGGGCAATGCCAAACTTGGGAACATTTTTGGCCCATAGGGTCTTAGAGTGGTCGCTGAGGCAAATTTTCCGGCTTGGTACATCTTAGCAATTAAGGGAACCTAACAACCCTTCATATTTTATGCATGATTGATAAGAATGTGGTTACGCATAAAACAAATATTTCTTCACTTACCCCCAATGCCATTGCATGGGCGATGCCAAACTTGGGAAAATTTTTGGCCCATAGAGGCTTGAAGTGGTCGGTCAGACAGATCTTCCCGCCCCGGTACATCTTGGCTGTTTTCCCGTCTAGCTCTGGAATGGCAATCTCTGGCGATGTTGAGGGGTACGTCACTGGTATCTAACATAAACAAAATACAAACATATATAGAGAAAACTGACTAGAAATATTTTAATGATCGAAAATGAGCAAAGAAAAATAGGCTTCACCAGGATTCTAACACTAGACAGGTGCTCAACCAATTGAGCCAAATTGACCCTTGAATGGGGAATGCCCCTCATTCAAAGGGTCTTTGTGGCTCAATGGGTTGAGCACCGGTCTAGCGATCCAGAGGTCTCTGGTTCAATTCCCAGCTATTTCCGGCATACTAGAATAAGACAAAATGCCTTTTCCAGTCAGAAGTGTTAATAATTGGAACGCACTAGTACCTGATATGAAGCCGTAATTTGTCTACCAATTCAAGTAGGCTTTAGAAAGGCATTGGAAAGATCACCCCTGGAAGTATGGAATGGATCTACATAGATGGACATATAGCAATAGCTTCCAGTCTCTACAAACAAGTAACAAGTAAGAAGGTATGCAATTTATATAGAGGCAATAGAGCATCCATTCATTCTGTCATGCATGCATATATGTCGTGTGCAAAACTTGAATGGTAAACAAAGCCCATGGATAATGCGTCATACTTACATCAAACTCCAACTCCAACTCATATTTGAGCAGGTCTTGAATGTGCCAGCATTTGCTGAACCACCTCATCCGATAAACCAAAACCCATTCCATGCTTCTATTAATAATACAAATACAACGTAAGGTATGAGAGGACCACTGGAGTTCTAAGTAAGTTTTGTAGATTTAGACAATGTTACTAGATCCCTTTAAGTTTAAACCCTGAATATTCACTATGTACAGCATTAAAATACGAAGCCTCATGCTTACATCAAACTCCAACTCGAACTCGTATTTGAGCAGGTCCTGAATGTGCCAGCATTTGCCGAACCACCTTGTGCCATCCTTGTTGGACTCCAGTCGGAACCAGTCGTTGTCTGCTGACTTGTTGTTCTCTACATACTGGGTAAAATAAAAATTGAAAGATATTCTTGAAAATTCCTGGTAGATGTTGTGAGTTACATAAATCTTAGATCGACAAATCTAGCGCTTTCATGGCCTCTTTGACATTATTACTGAAATTTTTTTTTATTGTGAAGGCCGTTAAAGGCGTTAGTAAAATATTTCAGTAATAATGTTAAAGAGGCATTTTGTCGATCTACATAAATCTATGTAATTGATGTGCTTTGCTAAACATGTTTAAAGTTGTCTGGCAAACCAAATAAATGATCTTATTAGGCCAAAGAAAAAAAACATTGATTTTACAGACCTCAAGTGAATTTTTTACAGATCATCCGAAATAAGAAAAGTTGTACAAAATTGCTCAAATTTGGCTCAGCCTCAGATTTTGCGGATCCCGGACAGACTCTCAAGGGCAAGGCCAGGGTCAGGGATCATAAGAACACAGTAAAGAATACTGATAGAAACCAATTTTGTTGTGTTTAAAGTGATATAGACGTGGAGTGTGGAAATGTAGAAATGTATTAGCGACAGGCCAAGCCCGATTGCCCATGGGCACATTTATAAACTAGCGCCCTGATTTACTTTCATTCAATTTGTCCAAGACTTTGCACTAAATTCTTCTAGATCTTTTTAGTCACATCAGTTATCAGTTTCACGTTCGTTCCTCGACTTGTATAATCGTATAATAATGCATGAATTTAATCACTTTGTGTGCCAGATGTATTTGTATTCTATACACTTGCTTTGTATTAATTTTTATTTTGTTTTGCTTTCATTTTATGGTAAAATTATGAAATTACATTGTTACCTTCATGCTACGCAGTATTTTCACCTGGATTGGTTTGGGTTGGAGATTAGAGCTAGGGTTAGGATTATGTTAGTATTCAATGACAATGGTTAAATTGTTCACTGTAGTTTTATAAATGTAACAATTTCAGGGGAGTACCCAATTTTTACAAGCCGTGACTTTTTAGGTGTATTTCCTGATCCCTTTTATATTTGTACATACATTGATTGATGATTGTATTGTTTTAATTTTTGAATAAATGAATAAATGATAAAACAAAATGAAAATCAAATAGATCAACAAATTTATCATGTGTATGGCCTCTTGTACATGTACTGCACTGTCTTATACTTAAAAGGGGCCGACAGTATAAGCAGAAAATGTAAAAGAGGCCATGAAAAACCATGATAGATTTGTCGATCTAAAAATCAAATTAGACGAATGCAACGGCATACCGTCACACTAGTATCAGCATTGCGGTCGACCGTGTACTTGCCTCCCCGGAGTTCCGGCTTGGAAAGTGCGGAGGGGACTGCTCAATGCTGCTGAATTTATGGTCAACCATATGTTACCTATTTTCTCCGACTCAAACAAGCCTACAAATGAAAATCTTACCTTAATCAGTGCCTGATATTCTTCTTTAAGTCTTGTTGGCCACAGATCTTTATCCCGTGGCCCTGCTTTAGTCTTGAGCAATGGTATATTGCTAAGAGTTTTCTTCGTTGCAGCATCGACCATGTTTGTAGGAGTTTGCCTCGTAACCCGGAAGTGAAACACTATGTACACGTAATGCATGTGTATACCCCGTTGATTGTGGTGGTGGGGGGGGGGGGGGGGGGGGGGGGGGGGGTGGCTGTCCTGGTGGTATGAATGTTTTGAAATAATATTTTGTTCACAAGGGCTATTTTTCGAGAAAGAAAAAAAGATGCCCCCATGAAAATGTTCCCGAGGGCTATTTTGGTGTTCACAAGGGCCATTTTTTGTCTTATTTGTTTTGTTCATTTTTATAAATCAGACATTGTAATACATTATGAATATGCCCATCCTATAGGCCTACTAAATGTGACATACACATCAAGAGCGATTTTGATCAACATTTTCTTTTTTTTTTTGGCTCAACACTGGTTGAGTTGCATGTGTAAGGGGGGGGGGGGGGGGGTGTGTCCGTTGCCAACATTTGTTGAGGGCGAGACCACGACCACTGGTTAAGTTGTGTAAGCGGGGAGGGTGGTCAACAAGGCCAATTGTTGCCCTAGTCCACTCTTCCAGATGACCGAGACCGATAAAAATGTGGACCTTTCTAAATTTGGGGGGGGGGGGGGGGGTACGCATCCAACGCACACCCCCTGCCCCTGGCTACAGGTCTGCTGTTCAATTTTTATATAGCACTTATTTATTACAGCTCCCTCAGGTAGTTTTGATTTTTGGGCATTAAAGGAACTACAGGGTCTAGATGGCATAATTTTCACATTTCTGCTCTCTATATGTAATTTTTCCCGAAGAAAAAGAATTTGGCAGTCATTTCTCATGAAATCAATCAATTTTGGGGTAATTAGTAAATATCTAATTGTCCTGGGAACGCCCCTTTTAAATCGCCAAAATGTGACGTCATCTAAAGAACGGACTAATGAACTAAATTCTGTAGATGACACGTCATGACGTAAGCCAATGAATTGTCAATCACATGTCGATCACGCTGCCGATTCCGGACCCTAAATGTGGGTGGGGCGTAAACTGGCTGCTAAGTGAGATTTGGCATCAGAAAACTAGTCTTAAATCACTACTGTGTTTATTTTCATGGATTTTTTTCTCGGCAGACCTAGGTTTCAAGTCATCAACTATGGAATAAGTGTCAAAGTACGT